>CM060888.1:38596698-38874198 GCA_030762935.1 Hymenopus coronatus
ATGGTCTTACAGCGTGCATGATTTCGCATGAAAATGTTGTACTTAATAATCCTGCCATTGTTCAGATACAGGATGTAAACAAGATGCTGTAGAGGTAACACAACCCTAAGGATATGTAAGGACACTCAAGTGCACGTTTCATGTTGGTATGCTCTAGACAGGCGCATAAAACTGAAGTTAAGCAGCTAAAAGAAGAAAGTAATGTTAACACTTCAGGAAAAGTTGTAGAAATAAACATGAATTTGTTAACAGTTATGTAAGAAAATCTACAACTAAAGCTGTATATTGTTGATTAAATATTATGCAGCATAGACATATACTTGTTGTATTAATATTTATAAATGTATTCTGAACCGTTAGGCACGGAAGTTGTTAATATCAATTGCTGTATCTATTCGAGAACTAGTTTACAGAAGTAGAAGAATGTAAAAGTGCAGCAATAAATCATCACCAGTGATACATGTAATGTGGTAGCTGTTACGGAAGTCTAAATGGATTATTATTATTTATTTAATCAGATAAACCAACAAAAACTAGCACTGCTATGTTATTCAATGGATTTTATCGGTAGCAATCCTGTGTAGCAGCTTTTGATAAAGGATTAATACATTTTTGCAGTTAAATGAAATACAAGTTTCTGAAAAGTCAATAAAAAGAAAAAAGTGTAGGGACTTGGAGAAAACAGAGGAAAATTCTTTCGTAAAATTGGTGAATATTAAATGAAACACGTTGCTGGAGGTGATTTGAAAGATGCTCTATAATGCCTTGCCCTAAAACACTAGGCCAATCACAATAAGGACGTAACAATAATATAATGCTCAGGCATGAGGTAATACTATTCATGCACCAAACGTAACGCAGGAAGCTGGGTGTCTAGATCTGTAAATTGCATTTGGGGATCTTCCAAGTGTACCGCAAGTTTAAAAATGAATAACATAACCAATAATATTTAGCATACAAATTCATCCAATGTTTATAAATAAATAAGACTTAAAATGTGCTGAACCAAGCAAACCCAGCATTAATGGTATAAGCATTTAAAATGGCATGGCACTGCCAAATGGAAGAGAGTTATGATGATACTGTGACACAACAGATAAGAATTAACCCTTTGTTGCCTGTCGGTACCTGTAAGTTCCACTTGTTTTAAGCATAAATATACAAATAGGGTTGTACTTAGAATGCATTTCATGTTATACAAACCATAAATGACAAGTTTCATACTGTAAAAACACATACAATTTTTGCCCTAAAATTGCAGTGATTTTTTTAAATAAATAAAAGAATAAAACCCACATAACCACAGTCAATTGTAACCAAATTATCTTTCAAGCACCGATTGTTTTAGTTGGGCTCTCCCCGTCCTTTACCACAGTTACAGGGATTTGAACTTGCAACATGTGTTTTTTAATGGATGGCCATTACCTATCTCCTAACACTCATGACCATTTGAACCACTTTTTTGGTAGCACCTTTGGCAGGATGGTAAAAACTGGTTTAGAAGAGTTTAAACTTTTAATTGAGAAGAAAAAGATTAATAAAGGATCGACATTTATTTTCATTTCTATTTTCTCTATTATTTTATATAATAATTTTATAGGTTTATTCCCATATATTTTTACTAGAACTCCAGTTTTAAACTTGAATTAAAGGAAAAACGGCATATGTGCTATACTAACGCAGGCAACTAAGGGTTAAATCCCCCATCGCAATCGTGTGAAAAGCTGGTAATGTATGGACAAAAATGCAGACTTCTTTCTCTGAGCAAGCATCCTTTGTCGTTTTCATCTTGCGTTACATGACGTTACGTGCAATTAAATAATATGGGTACAAGGTCTTGCATTTATGCTACGTCTACGCTTACTTTTCATTGTGAATGGTGCTTTAGGCTTATGGAGGTTAACCTCTTCGGGGTAAAATTATTTTAGAGTATCTTTTTCTGCCTAGCGTCAAATATACGCATTTATTACATTGTAACTTCTTACATTACATGGAAATGGCTGTGTGTACATCATCTACGTTTTTTATGTTATTTTATACGATGAGAAAATCGTCACCACCATCTCTTTTATGAAGTGCTGCCAATCGGACAAATTTGGGTGTTCATGTATCTTTGAGCTTTCCCGTTATTTGAAACACACACAAATGTGCCAACGTCCTTGATGAGGCTAGGTAGAAAGACTATGCTGTTATCATGTATATGTATTTTTTACTTTTTAAATCTCTTCCTATTTATATTTGGTTTATATCCATATTAGATCGATTGTCTGGATGTAAATTAAGGTAGTAGACATTTTAAAACTGTTAATAGACTATAAAATTTTGATAAGTTCCAACGACTCCAAAAATAACAAGAGATGACAGACAATCAGGAGTCCAAAGCAATTTTTTGCAGCTAATTTCAGATGCAGTTGTTTGAAGACAATTTGTTATCCGCAGAAAATCGTCCCTTTTTCACGTGTAAAGCATTAAATGCTTAATTTTACATTTCGGGTTATATTCAGGTCTACAACATTGTAAAGTTTTAAACTCCATTTCAGTTTTGTGGAGTTTCTCAGTTAGAAAGATGTCACCATTAACAAAAACCGGTGATATCGATGATGGGTGTTAGCGCAATTGAAGATGCAAGAACGCAATACATTTGTGAAAAAGAAGCAGTTAGTTTATACATATTTTTCATTTCTTCCTTTATTATATGAACACTCTGATCAAAGTAGAGAATATTGGAAAGAACAAGATGCTAGAAATTTAGTCAAAGATAAGCTACAAGTAGACAATTAGATAAAGCTGTATAATTTGTGAACAGCAAACCGAAGATACATTGTTTTTTGGCATAGAAGAAGTACTGTGCGTTGACTTTTTTTGGGCGCTTGGATCCCGTATTCATTCGGTAGGTTTCGTGCAGTTTTGGAAGCAGAGCGACATTGAGACGTGAAATACACTATACACCCTACATCGTTTGCTCTGTTTATAGATCCCAGAGGTCGCCGTGTTTCAGCTAGTCCGCGTAAGTTAGATAACCCATTCACTTTAATGGCTGAGAGACTTGAAGAGAGAAACTTTCCCTGGTTGAAAACACTGCGGAAAGACAGGCGGGCGAGTTTTCTCTTCTTCCCCTGGCACTCACTTTCCCACTATTAAAACTGGCGCCCATAGGAAAGGTGCGCGCACAGTATAAGGGTTCAAGAAGCAGAAATTGACATATGGCTAGACAGAGAAGGATAAATGCATTAGCAAAGAACGAATAAGGGTGAGATTACAAGAGAAAGAAACAACAACAGGTTTTCATTTTCAGACTCTAGCGATTAAATAAGAAACTAATATGCAAAACGTTTTACTCCACTTGAAGCTTGCGCATATGTTTCACTAGTTGTTTGTTGGATAGCGTCTAGGAAGATGAAATTACAGTTCTTCTGGCTGATGGAGGGTGTTGGTGAAGAAAGTGCACATCTAACCATAGACATGTCCTCTAGCAGCAGCATGGGCAGCGAAATGGGCAGCCTTTGCGGCGGCCACCTCAGGAGTGTCGGCAGGAACTCCGTTAACTAGGACGGGAGGGGCGGCGAAACGTTGGGCAGCGGCGTAGGGCACAGCCACAGGCGCTCTGTTGTTGGCTGCTGCGATTGCGTTGAAGGTGGCGAAGTGAGCAGCTCTAGCCTGTGCTACCTCGGGCGTGTCTTGGACAGGTTGAGGCACCACGATGTATTGTGCTGCAGCGTAAGGATACGCGATGTATTGCGCCTCCAAGTAGCTCGCGGCCACCAGAACCAAGAACACCACCTGAAAAACACATTGTAACCTGGTCACGAAGTCTTGTATCATGGCACAATGATGTGTCAGTTGCTCGGCTAATTGCATCAGGTTGTGTAGTCACTTTAAAGTAGATTACTCATGCACGTACGCCTTTAGAAGGTGATGCTAGTAGCCCAGTTCTGAAGAGGTTGTTACAAGAATCGACATCCTCGGCAGCGTTTTAGCAGAGCTGAACATGAACTAATCTCGGGTGTTAATTTCAAATCCAACTTATTTATTTAGTTTGAAATGATAGGTATTATTTCAAATTAAATATTTTATTTAAATAATTAAGTATACATTTATCCTCCCCCTTCAATTAAAGTTATATATTAAGATGCTCTATATATATTCCTTCCTACGAAGTTTAAGCAGTTAGTTTTGATGTCTTTTTTACTTGGGATTGGATATCATTTTAGAGGTGATTTTTTTAAGAAACTTAAATTTATTTATATATTTTTTGATATTTTTCCTATAGGATCAACAGCTTGTTATTCTTTTTGAAAAGCCAAAATTATTCTAATATATAAATAAAAATTCATAAAAATCAATGCGGTGGTCGAACAAAGCCGTATTTTAAGTGCAGATATGCCTTCGTGTCTTAAAATATATGCAGAACTCAACGGGGCAATTCAAAGCAAACACAGTTAGTGGATATTGGCTGCATTGCATTGCCGGAAATCCGAGGTGACGATAGGTAAATTTATTAGAAAACTTTACTTTCTCTATTTCGTACATGGTACATAGGTAGAGAAAGTATCTACCCATTGCATTCCATCCAAAAGTTCGATACCAAGACTTCACCGGAAGTACACATTTTAGAATACCCTGTAACAAAAACAGAATTTTTAGAAAAAACATCTTTGTATGTGTGTATATGTGCCTGTGAATACGATAACTTAAGAACGAAGAGTCGGTTAAATACCAAAATGGATATTTAAATTCAGCATCTTCCAAAGATGCGACACGATTTTCAAGAAAATCCCCCCTAACTATCCTTTACATAGAACAACTTTTGAAAATGTTTATTTTCTTAAAAATGGTACTATGATTTTGAATAGCATACCGCATATTAAAGACACTTACATGACAAATAAAATGTTTATTTTGAATTTTTTTGGAATAGCCTCTAAAGTCCTCTTCATTCTGGATCATTTTATATAGCTGGTAAATCGAAAGAGATAGATAAAAGGTTACTGTCTATATCTCGTTATAACACAAATTATGCTCTATACATTTCTTTGTAGAGTAAAAGGTTTCCGAGATATTCCTTGTTATTGGTTTCAATTTTAAAATACTTATACTTTTCTCAAACAGCAAGTCAAATTCATTTTTTTACTCCTGGCCATGCAAAGAGTACCACATTTCACGACAATGATGGCTATCACTTTAGCCTAATGTGTTTCCTTATTTCCCTTTTACTTATAAGGAACCAAATAATAAGACTATTTCTGCTAATTTTATTTCGACTAGCATTAAGGTAATGAGGAATAATCTTTAGTCACAGTCGCATATTTTGTAGAATAAGTAGAGAAAATCATGTGAATGGAACCCTCGGATTTTTCATTAATATTTATTTACAATAAAACACACGCTCGTGCAGAATATAATGTGCAAACTTCACTTCGTCTCGTCTTTTCAAACTATACCTCGCACCTACTACACTCATTTCGCACTCGGTCTTGAAGCTCATCAGCAACGGATCACAAATCATTTTGCGTGTGTGTGTATTTTTAACTGCAAGTGGGTATTACCCGGTGGCAGAGTTAAATACAAAATAATATTACAAATAATAATGCAATGAACAAAGTATACGAACAAAGCAGTCCAACCACGAATCTAATTACATTAAGTTTATAAGAAATTAATAAAATTATAAGAACTAACAATTTCGAAACGATAATGTGTGTTTGGCTTTGTAAACTAGACATAACAGTTAATCACAGGCAATTATGAAGTCATTAATTATTATACTACTTCCATACATTAACTATCTAATCAGCATCACCAATAAGTTTACCACTAGTATTTACAACAATATTAAATCACAAACACACACTTATGCATCATTTACAATATGTTATCCAACATTTATTGTATTGAGATTTTCCTAAATTTCTTCAAGGACAGAGGCATCCTTGAAAGGCTCCATTCTTTAATGGTTTTATTAACACAAGAACATTTTCCTAGTCTGCTCTTAATTTTGAACAAACGAACGTTTAATGCGTAATTAATTATGTTCTCTAATCTGTAACATCCACCCAGGTATTTAAACCAACATAAGCTTTAAATAATGAACATAACCTCTGTTTCTTACGCCTAACTTCAGGGGCTCCCATTTAGTCTCCTCATCTTTTGTAGGACCCAAATATTTACCACTTTTTGTGAATTTTATAACCCTTCTCTGAATCTTTACTTCCAGTTTAACCACAAAAGCATTTAGTAGCTTAAATACAGCAGGCGATGACAATGAAAGTGAAAGCGATAGCAGATTGAAACAGTTGATGCAGTTCAACCGCAGGATCGTGACAAAGATTCGCTCAGTTAGCTTCTCGCTTATTCATCGTCCGAAAGTGATGCAGGCATTTCGAATATGTCGACACGTTTCTCGTCATGCACGTACAGATACCATCAAGCCCATTAAGTAGTAGTTAGGATTATAGCCATTTTATGGAAGAAAAGCCTATAAGAAAGATGATTAAGAAATGCTTGAGGAGGCAACTGCTCAAGATGTTCTTCAATCAAGGTCAAGTTCAGGTTCTCTGTAATTTATTCCGACAATGGCTCGCTATCTTCATCACCATCATCTTCACCGTTACTTGCGCGCTGTCATACACAATGATTCATGACGCGCAGAGAGAGCTTCTATTACATATACCCCCGCCGCTGAATCCTTGCACTTGGCAGTTGGTAGTTAAGTTGGTACATCAGCTAAAAACAGATGAAAAGCTTTACCCGTTTAACTTTCTGGACCAATCCAATCACAAAGCAGCATTTCGGTCGGTCGGTCAGACAACGGAAACAGATCTAGATGCCGCAACGTTGCAATATCTGGCTATTTCTAACCACGTGCTCAGTTTGTGAAATCGTAACACGTGCATTGAGAGGTTCTATGCAAGCTACGTATTATTCGTTGTTATTTATATTTTATTATTGTTGATGTTTGTTTATACGTGAGGGAACATAAGACTTTCACAATTATAGAGGTGAATAAACTTAAGCGGGGAGGTGTGGCGAGAGTGGTCGCTGCTTCATGGAAGAAGAAAGTGAATCATGTGCACAAAATAATACGAAAAGCACAAAATTAGATGGAATCATCAGTGAATGTGAACCACTAATGATATGTCTTGGTGACGATGACGATGTTGATGATGACAATGATGATAATGCTTCCGAGAATGATGACGACGGAGTCTTGGATGGGATTGAGCCATTAAAGTTCTAAACCGGTGAAAATCATTTTGTTATACCTTTCTCTCATTGTAACAAGCTATTTAGCATTAATTTATTCTATATTGTCGTAAATACGTAATATATGCTACACAGTTATAGTATCACTGTTATTTTAAAGTAACATCATTAATAACGAGTTAGTTTCATTATTCATCGGCATTCATTTGCTATGCACACTGTTCACATTCATCTTTACACGCGATAGAGACATTTGTAATCAGCTGTTATTATTTACTAGTTACTCTGGAAATTACGCGAAAATACCCGAATTGTCAAGTGCAAGGATTCAACGGCGGGGGTATAGTGTGTAACCATGCATTATGCTCAGAGCTTCCAGACTGCCGTATTATACGGGATTTCCTTATTCGAGAAAAAACATTTGTGCCCTGTATTGCAGTCATAAGGGACGTCAAAAATCCCGTATTTCATGTTATGCTTCAAGACTGTGTTTTCAAACGTACCTCTAAAACCTAAATAATCTGATGTGTTCCATTCACATGAGTTTCTTTACATCTCTGCAACAAATTATTGTTAAAAAGCTTATTCTTCTATCCACTTAATTGAGATAAATACTAGCAGAAACGGTCTCATTACTTAGTTTCTTATAAATATGAGGAACATAAGGAATACACTAGGCTAAACTGATAGCCACATGTTTTGACATGCGGTTGCTATGGGATAGAAATCCGTTTCTTTCCTTGACCAGGAATTGACAAGTTCCTGTAGTAGAAAGATTTTAAGTATTTGAAAAATGAAACCGATAACAATGAATATCTCGAAAATGGCCAGGAAAATAAAAAAACGTATATGACATAAATTGTGTGTTTTAAGGAGTTCTACATTTTTTGTGTAGTATATTTTTGTCTATCTCTTGAGGCTTACTAGTTATGCAAAATAAAAAAAAAAAGTCATCCAGAATAAAGAGGTCTTTACAGGCTGTTCCATGAAAATTCAAGATATGCATTTTATTTGTCATGTAAATATCTTAAATATAACAGATTTTAATAAAAATCATTAGAACCACTTTTGAGAAAATCAACATTTTCGAATTTTTTTCCATGTAAGGGGTAGTTTGGGGTGGAGGGATTTTCTTGAAAATTTTTGTGTCACATCCGTGAAAGATAGTGAACTTAAATATCACGTTTGGTATTTCACGGATTTTTAAGCTATGCTGCTCACAATTACACACAGAGACACATACACCTGGATCTTTTTCTAAAGAGTTTTTTTTTTTTTATTCAGAGAATCCCAAACATGTATTTCCGGTGAAATCTCGATTTCGAATTGGATGCAATGCAATACAGTCTCTATACACTATGTACATAGTACGTGTAGAGAAACTAAAAATTCTCATGTCCTCTATTCACATGACATTCTCTATCTGTACTGCAAACAAACTATTATTACAAAAGAGTATTCTTTTATGTACTTCACGCTAATCAAGATAAAGACTACCAGCAAAGGTCTTATCACTTAGTACCTTATGGGTAGAAGGGAAATAAGGATAAAGTGACAGTCAAATATTTTAAAAGCAGTCGCTATGCAATTGTTATTGAAATTGGATTATCCTTCCATGACCAGGAGTAAAACAAAAGAGGTATGAAATGGATGAGCGCTAACTGTTTGAGAAACTTTTAAAGTGCTTTAAAATTGAAACCAATAAATGATTGACTCTAGAAAAAAGTGTGTTTTAACGAGATCCGCACTTTTTGTGTAGTAGGTAAGTTTAAACAGTCATTACGAATGAAGAGGATTTCAGAAGCTATTCCCAGCAAATCCAAGATATACTTTCTTATTTTCCAAGCAGTATTTTAATAAAAATATAAGAGACATTTTTGAGAAAATCAAAGTTTTTGAAACTTGAAAAGTAAAGAGTAGTTTGGGGTCGGCAGGTTTTCTTGAAAATTTTCGTGTCACAGCCTTAGATGGTGCTGACCTTAATTAGTTTGGTATTTAACCGACTTTTAATCTTTCAGTTATGCTGTTCACAAATACATTTTTAAAAAAACAACTCATTTTTTGGATTTAATGAACTTCAACGAAATCCTGATAGAGAAGTTTGGGTGGAATGCAGTACCTTTTCTAGGTATGTATTACTTACTAAGTAGAGAAAGTAAAAAATTTTAATTGATATAAACAATATATTTTTACTTTCTCCACGTTGACTATGTACATAGAAAGTAGAGATATTGCATTACATGCAAAAATTCGATGTCAAGATTTCACCTGAAATACAAGTTTTTAGGTCCCCTGAGTAAAAAAAAAAAAACATTTTGGAAAAAGATGCGTGTGTATCATGAATACGATAACTCAAAAACGAAAAGTTACTTAAATGCAAAAGTTATCATTTAATTTCAGTATATTCCAAGGAAGCGGCACGAAAATTTTCAAGAGAATCCTCCACCCCAAACTACCCTTAACATGGAACATTTTTCGAAAGTGGTGATTTTCTCAAAAATTCCTCTGACATTTTTTATTAAAATACCATACGTTTAAGATATTTTCATGACAAACAAAATTTATAAGAATAGCATCTGAAGAACTATTCATTCTGGATGACTTGTATAACTAGTAACACGTGACATAAAACGTTCTATAAAGGGAATTTGGGGTGGGGGAATTTGCCTGAGAATCTTCATGTAGCATCCTTTGAAGATGTTGAACTTAAATACCAATTATGGTATCTAACCGACCTTATGTTTTTGATTTATGATGTCCACATCTTCTCCCCCCCCCCGCGCACACACAAATAGCTTCTTGAAACACACACATGGTGAAATTTCGATATTGAATATGTGGGTGGAATACAATACTTCCCTTAGTTATTAATCGTAGTAGAGAAGGTAAACATTGTTTAGTTTGTGTGTGTTTTGTAACATCCCATTATCAAATTATTTAAAAATCTACGAGAAATAATATTACGCTCGGTATTTGAAATTATCATCAAAAGTCAGAAACTCTTAAATATAGGATGTTTTATTTCCTGCTTATTCTTATAATACTAGCATTTGTGCATACATTTGTGCTCCGTTAATAAATGAACTTAGCCAAGTTATAAATTATACCTTTACATCGATCAAAACGTTTCTTAATCCTTCCAGTTTCAAACACCAGCTATTCATCGTTTCTTTTTTCCGTATTAGCTATTAAGCAATACTGACATTAATTTATTTTCACTGTAACCTGCTAAAACTGAAGAAAAAGTGTGATAGCCTTCAGCATAAGGAAGGAGTAAGCTCAAAAGATTAATTATTCTGATTTATGGAACTAGAATCTGATAAATTAAAAAGATAAGTTGAACTAAAGAATTATTACTCTCGATCCTTAAGGCAATATTACATGCAGGATTAAATAAAAAGCATATAAGCAGAATTTACGTTTTCAAACGTGTATTTACTTTTTATAGTTGCTTAAGGAGAATATACGAAGGGCGTTCAATAAGCCCCTTGAAAAAGATAGAAAAACAAATTATTTTTGGCAGATTTTTCTTTTTATTTCTCAACATAATCTCCTTTTAGCTCGATACACTTTTCCCAGCGTTTCTCATTGTTTTAAGGCTTTCAAAAAGTAGGATTTCGGAAGGTCCTCAAACTACGCATCTGTTTGGAGATGGCCTCTTTATTAGACGTAAATCGTTTTATGACAAGTCACTTCTTTCAAGTTTGGAAATAAAAAAATCACTGGGGGCCAAATTTGGTGAATACGGTGGATGTTGTAGAAATTCGTACCTTAATTCTACAATTTTCGCCATGAAAACTGCGCAGGTGTGCACCCTTGCAGTGTCTTGATGGAAGAGAATCTTTTTCTTTGCCAGATGAGGGCGTTATTTATTGATTTATAACGTGTAATCGGTGCAATAGCGAAGCATAATACTCTCCATTTATCGTTCTTCCTTTCTGCAGGTAATCAATGCAGATGATTCCGCGTGCATCCCAAAAATCACTATGTCTGCAGATTTCATCACCTCTGCCATCTTCGGAGCGGTTCGCCTTTTAAAAACCCACTGTTTCGACTGTACTTTTGTCAATAGAGTGTAGTAGTGTATTTATGTTTCATTCGTAGTTATGTATCGACGCAGAAACTCGTCAGGATTTTGACAGAAAAGTGCCAAACCAGCTTCCGAATCAATCACATGATTGCGTTTATTATCCATGAGAGCAAACGCAGCACCCATCTTGCCGAGGCCTTTGTCAGGCCTAATTTTTGGTGCAAAATTGACACTGTACCTAGTCTCATGCCTGTGGCCTATACTATTTCGCGAACTTTGATTCGTCGATCACTCAAAACTTCCTGGATTTTGTCATAATTTCGGAGAAAGTCACCTCTACTGGAAGTCTGGAACGAAGTTTATATTTATGGATGTGCGACCAAGTTTAAATTCATTTATCCAATTGTAAATTGTTGCAAACGCCGGAGCAGATGTGCAATGAACTTCATCCAATTCGGCTTTTATTGCTTTCGGTGTTAAGCCTTTTAAATAGATTATCGACGAAACTTGTTTTTTTCCATCTTTCTAAAGAAGCATAAGATTGATGATTCAATCGCCTATGACAACGAAACCACATGATGGATATAGCTGAAACTATAACTGCCATCTAGTAAGAGACGACGGTTCCATCTTTCTAAAGAAGCACAAGAGTGTTGATTCATCTAATAAGAAACGACTGTTACTAAAAACAAACATTTTTCGATGTAATTTCTTGGATTTTCTAAGGACTTATTGAACGCCCCTAGTACTTTGTTGATCTTAGGAATGCAACACTATTTTGTGTAATTTATGTTATATATCTCTGTGACTTGGTGAGAGAAAGAGTCAAGGGTATAAAATGTAAGTACTGGAAAATTTAAACCAAAACCAACAAATATCTTGGAAATGACTAATACTGCATATGATGTATTTGACATAAATTATGTATTTAAACAAAATTTACCCTTTCGATACAGTATGCATTTATACAAAACTTTATACAAAATATAATTAGAGTGAAGAGGACAAGCTAATATCAGAAAATTCAAGATATACGTTTTATTGTCATATATACTTATTAAAGGCACGATGATCACTAGAAACATTTTTGAGAAAATAAAAAGTAACAAAGTGTTGTTAATGCAAAAGCTCCTGAGGGAGGATTTTCTTGTAAAGCTTGGTTAAAGTATCTACCTATTTTTATAGTATCCAACATTTCATTTTTGGGTTAAGCTGTTGACACATACACAGACATATCCCATTATTTTCTAAAAATCCTTCTTGATGGATTAAAAAATGTATTTCCAGCAGAATTACGATGTAAGATTTTTAGAGAGAATACAAAATTTACTACCTACTCTAGATATGTGACAGAGAAAGTGAGAATACAAATTTGGGAATTCGAGTTGACAATATGGAACAAGTGGACAATTTTATCTACTGGGAATGTTCTATTGACAGTAGCACAAGTGGCCTGCCTCTGTAGTTTGGGGGCAGCATGTTTGCCTCACATTCCCCGATAAGGTTTTTTTTTCTGGAATTTTTTCTTATCCTGTGAATGTCCAGTAATTTTAAGCTCCATGAACCCACATTTCAGCATCATTTCACTGATTTAAGTCCCATCTGACCTATCAGGTTATATGTCATTAAACTAAAAAAAATTAACAAATTATTTCACGGGATAGCAACCGAGCTAAAAATTAGAATCGGAGAAATTCAAGCGTTCGACCATCTCGAGTTTCTGACGAAGACCACAGAATCAAATGGTCGAAAGCTTGGATTTCTCCGATTCTATTTTAACTCGGTTGCTATCGCGTGAAGTCATCTGTAATAACCAACACAGAGACATCTTCAAATCTTTACATAAAATTATAAAAAATAGTACAAGTAGTTAAGTAGTCAAATAGAGAATAGCAGTGGAGTAGAAAGCTTTTAATAGAAAATTACTATTTCGCGTGGAAGTTTGAGAAAAGAAAAAATGACGAGCTTAATGAAGTGCTTTGTATGGAGTGTGGCATCGTATAGTGCGGAACTTTGATCTTGGGACTAACAGAGAAAAATGTAAATAATGAAACTGTTTTTGAAAATATCGTCAAAGAAAGAACTATATTAAGATTGATCAGGAAGAGGAAAATGCATGCAAGTATTGGGACGAAAATATGTCAACCTCCTGAGGAACTTAAGAAAGGAATGATGAATGAGAAATGATTCTGGGCATAGAAAGATGGTAATCTTAGTCAGCATTAAGAAAACACAAAACGAAAACTAGGGGAGGCTGAGTATTCAGTAAAGTGTCTATCTTTGTGCAGAAAACTATGACTGAGTAACTTACCTGTACGTGTTTGTACATGGTTAGCGCCGAAGTTGGTTTGCCTAAGAAATTGTAGAGCTTGATTGCTACAGAATGAAACTGTATGGAGTCCCGGACAACCAAAACCTTTATATACAACCAACCATTACGAAACTGATCTCTGCCGGGACGGAATGTAAAGCGGAGAAACATTCTGCTCCCCGCTTTACACTCAGTGGTTCACCGCTTTCGATGAATCACAGTGATAGAAAGATTACGTCTGTTTTTTCCGACCACAGAGGGAGAATCGTGTAGGTATTTGCACGCATAAAAAGCTGACATATGACAGTCTTAACAGAGCCGTGTTTGTGTATACACAAGAGAAAATATTAGTTACTTTTAGGATTAGGGTTAGGATAGGGACGGAAGGGAGTCGGCACTGAACCTAGGAGATGGGGGATGAGCTGAGAGGTTGCATAAAGCAGCCAGAATCAGGATCGACGGCACACCAATGACGGGGTCCCTAAAGTTTCCAGTTTGAAATACCCCAGAGAGTCACCGAGCCAGATGGCTCAGGCGTTTCGTCAGGTACCGGAGTCTGATCAGGACTATATCCTCGTTTACATCCCCCCCTAAATTTTTTTACCTTATGATTACTGATTTTACGTTCCTTTACACAAACATATACACATTGCACAAACATATAACACCCATGCCCAAGGCGGGACTCGAACCCACGAACCACCAAAGCGAGACGCCTTAGCGAGCGTGGCCATGGGGACCGACATATTCGGGAGGTTGTAGGATCGGTTGGTTCCCCACGGCCGACCTCCCATGGGTTTTTCGGGGGTTTACCCGGGGTCACTCGTGTCGTAGATTTACGGCACGTAAAAGAACCTCAAGCCTGATAAGAGGCCTCTGAGCAAAATTAAGCGGTCTTGCACGCCCAGTATAGAATGGGACGCTGAGAACCACAGCAGTTAAAGAGCGTCCATAAATCGCAATTTCCATTTTTTTCCGGGGTCACTAGGCGAATACTAAGGAGGATTCTTCATTCCCCCGAAACCTCCTGTCCCTTAATTTCATCTTCATTTCATTCCAACCGGTCTTTTTCAAGGTTGTAAGTGTCGATAAGGACAGCGGCAGGACATCATTTCGTGCTCGTTATTTTACTCTACAGCTACGAAGCGAGCCGATAGATCTTCGCAGCTCCTTTGAACTTACAAGAACACCTATATTATAGGTTACTATACACTGGATTTAAGCACGTAACATTGGATCATAAACCGACCTTTTCATCAGAAGTCTGAACAACCCTAGAGTAACATCTAATTAAGACTAAAATATAATGATTAGAGCAGTGTATGGAAAAGTTTGTTTGTAGTTACGTGTCATGAAGACGAACAAATAACGAACGTGGCTTCTGGTAACGCTGTAATTTTATCACCTTTCCTTTATAAATTTATTTAATTTCATCTTCCTGAGCTTGAAGTTATTTTTATTGCAATGCAGCTACGTTAATAATATATGATCTCGCTTAATTAATTGACTTAATAGACAGCTCCTCGAGAAACAGTGGAAGTTCCTATTACAGATGCACTGGTATACGCGCCCGATACCTATAATCTTATACTGACTATTAATTACGCCTGAAACGGTACTCCAATAGTCGTGACAAATGAACAGGGAATTAGTATAAACAACACCATCTACAAACATCTACCTGACCGTGATATAAATGTATGATGGTTCCATTCACATGACTTTCTCTACCTGTTCTGCAAACAAATAATTCTTACAAAAGATTATTCTTCTATCTACGTCATGCTAATCGACATAAACATTAGCAGAGTTGGTCTTATTACTTGCTTCCTTATAGGTAGAAGGAAAACAAGGGAATACACTCCGTCAAAATGATAACCAAATCTTTTAAAAACTGGGATTAACCTTGCCATAGTATTGCCCTTGAAACTCGGTTCTCTTTGCATGACCATAATATAAAATAACAGAAATACACATTACGATATCATATTTGAGAAAAGTATGTCTTTTAAAATTGAAACCATAACAAGGAATATCTTGAAAATGATTAGCTCCACAACAAAAATGTATTGAGCATAAGTAATGTGTTTTGATTATATATATATATATATATATATATATATATATATATATATGTATATAGTAATATAATGTAGCAAGCTTTGTCTGTCTCTTTACGGTTTAGTAATTTTGCAAAATTCATTTCGAATGAACAGAACGTCAGGGGCTATTCCCAAAAAATTCAAGATATATATTTTATTTGCCATATAAATATCTTTAGTATTTTGTATTTTAATCAAAATCGTTAGAGCTATTTTGAAAAAATCAAAAATTTCGAAATGTTTTCAATGTAAAGGATAATTTGGTATGGGGGATTTTCTTGAAAACCTTGGAAGATACTGAATTTAACATTAAGTTTGTAATTTAACCGACATTTCGTTTTTGAGTTATCGTGTTCACAGACACATGGACACATAGACACACACACACACACACACACACACACACACACACACACACACACACACACACATTTCCAATTTTTTGGGGATAGCATCTGAAGTCCTCTTCATTCTGAATGTCTTTTGCATAAGTGGCAAACTATAAGAGGTAGGCAAACATTTACTACACAACAAATGTAGATCTCGTTAAAACAAACAATTTATATAATACAGCTTTTTTCGAGGAGTTTACCATTTCCAAGATTTGTTTTTGTTTTTTTTCAATTTTAAAATGCTTTAACTTTTCTCATACGGGACTTGTTATCTCCTTTAAACGCTGGTCACTATGTGAAGCAATTGAGGTTCGGTTGGCCTTACATGATCCCATTTGAGAAAAGTTAACTATTTAAAATTGAAATGAATAACAATGAATACCTCGAAAACAGTCAACCCTACATGAAAAACATGTATGACATTAATTATGTGTTTTAACGAGATCTACATTGTGTAGTGAGTTTTTGTCTATCTCTTATGCTTTAGCCGCTATGCAAATTTCTGCAAAATTCGACCAGAATAAAGAGCTCTTCAGAGGATATTTCCAGAAAATTCAAAATATACAGTTTATTTGTGATGTAAATATATTTAATATACAATATTTTAATAAACATCGTTAAAGCCATTTTTGAAAAACTCAAAAATTTAAAAAAATGTTTTATGTAAATGGTATTGGGGCAGGCAGATTTTCTTGAAAATCTTTTTGTAACATCCTTGGAAAATACTGAACCTAAATATCAAGTCTGGTATTTAATGGACGTTTTTGAGCCACGCTGTCCACAGACATACACAGACCTTTTTCTAAAAAATACTTTTCTCAAAACATATATTTCCGGCGAAATCTCGGTGTCGAAATTTTGGGTAGAATACAATACCTTCTCTATGTGCATCGTAGATACGGCTAAAGAAAGTAAAAAATTGGGGGGAGAGATTCAGGGGATCTCAAAACAAATATTTTCGTCGAAATCTCAGTATAGAATTTTTGGGCGAACTACAAAACTTTCTCTATCTACTATGTACATTATACATACGTGCTAGAGAAAGTAACACGTTTAATGCTTTACAAGGGGTTTAAAATGAAAGCCAAGCTCCGGCAAATGCTTGCACGAGCAGGTGTTTAGATGGATGTTTACATTATTACGTCACTGTGGTGAAGCTTGTTGGGCCATGAAGTCACGTGTCAGTCAAGATGAGGTATTGCTATCTAACGCTTGAGGGAACATGCCTCTCAAGTGGTTAGGTTAAGCATTATTTTGGTTGCCCACACCGCAATGTGGCTACAAGCTCTGGGCTTAAATAGCTGAATTTGTAAACGTAAAGCATATTTTCGGAAACAAAAAGCTTATCAGGAATGTTTGTTAAATTTCATGACTGTAGCGTAACGTTATTTAAATCTATTATGAGGTGAAGGTGATAAAACAAAAGATGTTTTGTATTACAACCTAGACTCACAAGCGGCGCTGGTGAAGCGTAGAAAATTGATCCAGTCCGCGCGTGGCGTATAAAAACCGTGTGGATGTACTGAATGGAAAATGCACCTTATAAGATTCATTTGCAAACAAAAGAATTCACGTTGTCTTGCGGTTGATTATTCTATGTGTATTACACATTATATCTGCTGTGAAATAATGATATTTTATCTATTCATTGAGCGTAACCACATTTAATTTTTTAAATAGGGACTCCATGTTGTGAAATATTACTCTTTGTGCTAAAATTCTCATTCCGTTGTGGTAATATATAAAAATATTTTAACTGAATTAGAATTAAAGTCAGAAAATAAAGTTTATTTGCATTATCAAAAATGTTCAATTCACATGACTTTCTCTACATCTCTGTAACATGTGACGACTAAAACTCTTACCCTTTTCTCTACTTAATGCTAATAGAGGCAAACATTAGCGGAAAGGATCTTATTATACTATATGCTTCCTTGCAAGCAGAAGAAAAATTATAAGAGTACATTAGGTTATAGCGATGCTCAACTGGTTGATATGTCATTGAAACTCGTTTCTTTGCATAACCAAGAGTTGACAAATTCCTGTATGAGAAAAGTTTAAATATTTTAAAACCGAAATCAATAACAAGGAATATCTCGGAAATGGTCAACTCTACGAAAAATGTACATGATATAAATTGTGTGTTTTAAACGAGATCTACATTTTTACGAAATAAGTTTTTGTCTATCTCTAGCGGTTTACTAGTTATATAAAACTCATTCAGAATGAAGAGATTTTCCGAGGATATTCCCAGGAAATATAAAAAATTTCGAAATGTGTTTACATAAAGGGTAGTGCGGGGTGAGGATTTTTTCCTCAAAATTCTCATGTTGCATCTCTGGAAGGTACTAAACTTAAACACTAAGTTTGGTAGCTTATCGACTTATCGTTTTTGAGTTATTATGTTTATAGATACACGGATCTTTTTCTATTTTTTATACAGTGGACCCTAAAACCTATATTTCAGTTGAAATTTCGGTATCGAATTTTCGGGTGGAGTGCAATATTTTCTCCATCCATTACCTACAATATCTACTAATCAGAGAAAGTTAAAACGTGACTATCTGTGTGATAAAAGTACAAACATTGAGAAGCGCATGATTGCGGGATTGTGCAGAAATGCTGCTTTTTGTAAAAGAGACCAATGCTTAGATTTGGGGTAACGTGAACGACTCGCATTCGGGTTCAAAACCCGGGACTGACCAATCTGATCGAAGGTTTTTTTTTTTTTTTTTTTTTTTTTTTTTCTTCCGCAGTTTTCCTTGGTCGCTATGCGAATGATCATTTGATCCTCGAGTTTTCCTATCATCCCTTTCATGAATACATTTCATTTTTTTCTTCTTCGTTACCATACTAGGTATGCTGATCACTCATTCTTGATATGCTGTGATCCAAAGTAAGCTTTGCTCCTCGAAAGGGTACTGACCGAAGTTATTGAACTTGGAAGTCCTTGAGGGCGTACAGTTACAGGTTATACAGCGGAGGGGGACACTTCGCACGCGGTTATCTCCTCAGGTGGAAGAGATTTAGTGAAGGGACCACAGGAGGCTACAGACTACAGGTTGATATGCCACAGGGACGCATTGAAGTGTCAAACAGACCCAGGCTCAAAATCCTATCCTACTGCTAGAGCTCCCTAAAGAGGGAGACCAAACAGATTTATAGGTGTTTTTCTTCGAACAATAATTAACCGCGTCGTCTCTCTAGTCCCGCTATATGCCACTATACCTGTAAGCAAACCTAAAAATAGGAAGGAAATATAATAAAAGGCAAATGGTGAATACCAACCAGAGAACCACGAAAAATCCAAGGTCAGAGAGACAGAGAGAGAGAGAGAGAGAGAGAGAGAGAGAGAGAGAGAGAGAGAGAGTGAGAGCATTCGATTAAAATCGGCTCGGAACCTCCAGAATGCGAACTTAATACATTATTGTAAAGTCATAGAAGATTGATATTTCAGTTCCGATTGATGACATTTTAATTCAGTTTGAGTGTATATTTATTTATTTATTTTTGTAGCTTAAGTCCTTCAGCCTGGTTGTTTATTCGGACGATGTTTGAAATTGGTGAAATGATGCTCAAATGATCTCGGGGTCCATGGAGCTTAAAGTTACTCGTCATTCGTCTTCTCAAGATATGGGAAAACCTTATCCGGGAAACTCACTCTAAGCGAGATTCGAACTCACGACTTGTTGAATGTTCACGCTATTACCACACCACCAGGCAGACACGCCATCACCACCACCACCCCACATTAAATGAATTTGAATGGGATATATTGTCTTCATTTTCTGCCTGGTGTGAGGGTTTCTTACCTTCTTTAACATGCATGTACAATGCATATAGTAGAGGTGTTGTATTCCATTCTAACATTCAATATCGTGATTTATCTGAAACACATGTTTTGAGGAATCTGGATTTTAAAAAATTAGAAAAAGGTAAGCGTGCGCGGACAGCATAACTCTCAACTATTGACTCTCAAAACTGACAACGATTTTGATTGAAGTATCGTATATTTAAGATATTTACATGAACAATAAAATACATACACATTTTAAATTTTCTAGGAATAGCTTCTGTAGTCCTCTTCATTGTAGACGGCTTTTGGGTAGCTGGTAAACGATAAGAAATAGACAAACTTACTGCAAAAATGTAAATCTCGTTAAAACACATTCTTTTTGTGCTAGAGCTAACCTTTTCCGAGATATTCCTTGTTACTGGTGTTAATTTTAAAATAGTTACACTTTTCTCAAACAGCAAATTGTGGTCCGTTTTTATTTTACTCTGGTCATGCAAAGAGAATCGTATTTCAATGTCAGTTGCATAGCGACAGCTCTCAAATGATTTGATTACCTCTTTAGTCTAATGTATTTAATTTTAACTTTCTCTAGCCCCGTATGTACAATGTACATAGGGATAGAGAAGTATTGCATTCCACCCAAAAATTCGATTCCGAGATTTCACCGGAAATATATGTTTTAGGGTCCCCTGTATCCAAAAAAAGCATTTTCACAAAAAGGTCCGTGTGTGTGTGTCCATGTGTCAGTGTGTCCGTGTGTCAGTGTGTCAGTGTGTCCGTGTGTCTGTGAACACTAACTCAAAAACGCAAAGTCGGTAAAGCATCAAACTTGGTATTTAAGTTTAGTATCTTCCAGGGATGCGACACGAAGATTTTGAGACAAATCCCCCCACCCCAAACTACCCTTTACATGGAACCTTTTTCGAAAATTTTGATTTTCTAAAAAATGGCTCTAACGATTTTGATTAAAATATCGCATATTAAAGATATTTACCTGACAAGTAAAATGTATATTTTGAATTTTCTGGGAATAGCCTCTGAAGACTACTTTATTCTGGGTCACTTTTACGGAATTTTGCATAACTGCCAAACCGTAAGAGATGGACAAAAACTTACCACACAACAAATGTAGAGCACCTTAAAACACGCAATTTATGTTATACACATTTTTTTCGTGGAGTAGATTGTTTTTGAGATATTCCTTGGTTTTGGTTTCAGCTATAAAAACTTATACTTTTCTCATACAGGACTTTGTGAACTAGTGTCCATAACCAGCTTTTGATTATCACTTTAACCTATGGTACCCCCTTATTTCGCTTCTACTAACAAGAAAGCAAGTAATAAGACTATTTCTGCTAACTTTTTCTGGATTAGATGAAGTAAATAGAATAATTTGTTGCAGTGATGTAGAGAAAGTCATGTGAATGGAACACAGCAGATTTTTTTCTCTTCTACTTAAAAGGAACTGAGTAATAAAATCATTTCTGTTACTGTTTATCTCGATTAGTATGATATAGATAGAAATGTAGTCTTTTTAAAGAATAGTTTTATATATATATATATATATTTGAAAAGAACATTTTGATTTGTGATCTGGTCTTGTTTTTCCAATCAATGATCTCATGAAGTATCAGTGATGCCTCTAAATGTCGCCGATCATGAGCTCGTAAAACCCGTTACGCTACCATAATACTTCCTAGTATGCTTTGGAGGCTATATTATAAATATTTTGTTTGATTTCCACTCTCATGTTTTTACTAAAAAGCTTTTCTATGCATCCATTTAACTTATATATTTTATGATACTTACTTCCAGATCAGTATTCATATGTTATATCTTATTTGACACCCTAAACACACAACGACCAACCAGTTCTGTAAGTTAATTTTCTACTACGTACTCTTCTTTGATTTCTTCTCCACGTCACCATTGACTTTGTTTTTGCAGAAGATATTTTCATTTCACACTCTTAGCAGAAAAGAATCTGATATGTTCCATTCATATAATTTTTTCTAGCTGTTCTATATAAAAAGTATTCTTAAAAAGATTCTTTTATCTACATCATGCTATTCGAGATAAACGATATCAGAATTGGTCTTATTACTTACTTCTTTGAAATCAGAAGGGAAATAAGGGAATACATTAGACTAAAGCGATAGTCAAATCTTTTAAAAACTGGTCGCTATGTGAATACTTGAGATTCGGTCGCTTTACATGGTTCTGTTTGAGAAAAGTAGTTTAACGTGGAATACAAACGGTCAACTATACGAGAAAAACGAAAAACGAGAAATTCTTTTATTACATATTTGTTTTTCAAAAACCGCTTTAACGACATATTTTAAAGATATTTACATAACAAATAAAATGTATATCTTGAATTACCTGAGGATAGCCTCTAAAGAGTCTTCTATTCTGGATAAATTTAGCATAATTGGTAAACCGTAAGCGATAGATTTTGGTAAAACATATAATTTATGTCATATAAATGTATTTATCATTCTTAAGAGTTAATAGTTTCCGAGATATTCCTTGTTATAGGTTTCAATTTTAAGCTTAAACTTTTCTCATCCGGAAAGTCATATTTCGTTGCATCTCTCTTTTGTTTTACTCCTGGCCATGCAAAGAGAACCGAACTTCATATAGCGGCCAGCTTTTACAAGATTTGACTATCGCTTCAGCTTAAGGCTTTTCCTTATTTCCCTTCTGCTTATAAGGAAGCAAGTAATAAGACAATTTCTACTAATGGTTATCTTGATTAGTAGATGAAAAAAAAGAAAAACATTTTGCAAGAATAGTTTGCAGAACAGGTAGAGAAAGTCATAGGAATGGAACACATTATATTTTTTTCAAACTAAAATATACTGCAGTCAGGATTCTGATTTACTACCCAAGCTTAAGAAAATGGAAAGTAATAAATATCTTAATTTGATTGTAACTGATATCGGAAATAAACAGTACTCCCCTTTATCTCGAAGTCGACTTACCCTCCACGTATTTAGAACTGACACCCCCTAGCGGGTACCTACGGGTCAGAAGCCTGCCGGGAAGCGAACGGCACGTAACCACAGAATGGAGTACCTGGAACGACTGATCGGCATGAGCGTGAGGAAGTGGGTGGAATGAAAGGCAAGCGAAACGGATGATAGGAAAGGTTGTATATGATTGAATAATGGCTACTGCAGATTCTAAGGTTAAAAGAAGAATTTGTGTAATAATAAATAAAGGTAGAAGTTGTTTTACCAGTATTTCCTAAAAGTGTTATTAAAAGGTGACCTGCAATTATATTAGCAGCTAGTCGGATTGCTAAAGTACCAGGTCGAATAATATTTCTAATTGTTTCAATACATATTACCAGGAGCAATTGGTGGAATGAGTGACGGAGGAAACCAGAGGACTCGGAAAAACGCCGCTTCGTCCATCACAAATTCTACAGCTTTATTTCACATTTCTAAATATTTCCTCGATTCTGTTATAAAATAACTTACCATCTTTATATCGTAATATACTCTTCATTTTTACAGAACGCTATTATTTCGAAATATTAAATGAAAATTTCGCCAGAGTCCATGTTATGAAAGAGATTTAATGTAAGCGGAAGGATGGTCAGTGACCCCCGTCTACTCATGTACCGCACGCAGTTTCGCTGTGTTGACTTCGGCTATCTCTTCCCGAGTTATTGGTTTTGTGGTAACATTACTTACCGCTCCACTGGAAACAAATTTAGCAACACCAGGCCTCCCAGCGAGTCCCTGGCGCACTTGAATTAGTTTTCGTGTGTACATGAATGTCTTCATGATCATAAATGGGAGCCAAGCCAACTTTCTTAATGCTTGAGTGCAGGTATTTGTTTTCTTTCGTGAACATCCTTTTGCTTTAATTTTATTACTTTCTCTACACATACGATGTACATAATGTATTGAGAAGGTATTGTAATGCACCCAAAATTCGATACCGAGATTTCACCGGAAATATATATTTTGAGACCCTCTGAATCCATAAAAAGAAAAACGTCCCTGTGTGCGTGTGTGTGAGTGTGTGTGTGTGTGTGTGTGTGTGTGTGTGCAGCATAGCTGAAAACGAAAAGTTCGTTAAATACCAAACTTGGTATTTAGGTCAGTATTTTCCAAGGATGGAATCTCCTTAGCGCAACTGCTTACCAAGCGGGAGACCTGGATTCGATCCCCAGTACCGGCGTGGGGATTTTCCCCCCGCTGGGAGACCTGACCCGAGCTGCACTCAGCCTCGTAAGATACTTGGGGGGGCCAATTGAGGAGCTACTTGATGGAGAAGTAGCGGCTCTAGGTCATGAGGACCGCATTAACCGGCCGGGGGAACTCCAGGCGCTGACCACGTCTCACCCACCAATACTGCACCCCTTTCATGACGTCTGTAGTGGACCGAGATGGGGGACTCAGCGGCCGGGTGGTAGGCCAAGGTTCCCCGTGAGCTGTCGTGCCATGAAGTTATTTTCCAAGAATGCGACACGAATAATTTCAAGAAAATCCCTCCACCCCCAACTACCCTTTACTTCTTTTAAAAGCTGGTTGCTATGTGATTGAAGTTCCTTATTCTGTATAACCTGGAGTTTTCAAATTATCGTATTCCAAAAGTATAAGTATTTAAAAACTGAAACCAATAACAAGGAATATCTCAAGAACGGCCAACTCTCGAATATATATACACACCAATATAAATTGAGTGTATTAACGAGCTCTACATTTTCTGTTAGGTAAGTTTTTGTGTATCTCTTACGGTTTACAAGTTATGCAAAATTCCGCAAAATATAATATACAAAGATGTCTTCAGAGGCTACTCCCAGAAAATTTAAAATACAAATTTTATTTGCCATATAAATATTTTTAATATAGGTCATTTTAATCAAAATCGTAGAACCATTTTTCAGAAAATCAACATTTTCGAAATTTTTTCTATGTAAAGCGTAGTTTGGGGTGGAGGGATTTTCTTCAAAATCTTGATGTCACATCCTTGGAAGATATAATATATTTAATATAAGGCATTTTAATCAAAATTGTTAGAGCTATAATTGAGAAAATCTAACTTTTCGAAAATTTTCCACATGAGTGATAATTTGGGGTGAGGAAATGTTCTTGAAAATCTTCGTGTGGCAGCCTTAGAAGATGTTAACCTAAATTGGTATCTGACTGGTTGTACTTTCACAATGTACATAGTGCTAGGGAAGTTCATTGTATTGCACCCAAAAATTCGATGTCGAGATTCACCGGAATGTGTTTTAGGGTCCGCTGAGTCCAAAAATAAAGGATATTTAGAAAAAGGTGTGTGTGTGTTTGTCTGGCTGTCTCTCTGTACGTGTGTGTCCATGGACAGCATACATCAAAAACGAAAACACCGTTGAACACCTAACTTAGTGCTTACATTATTATCTTCCAAGGATGCGACACGAATATTCTCCAGAAAATCTTTCCACCGCATATTACCTTTTACATGGAAACAATTTTTGAAAAAATTGCGGTGTCTATGTAGTAAACGTGGGCGTTAAAAACACTAACCAAAAATCTGATGTGTCTATTCAAATGACTTTATCTAGTTGTATCACAAATAACTTTTTGTTACAAAAGATTATTCTTTTATCTAATCAAGATAAACAGTACCAGACTTGGGCTTATTATGTGCTTAGCAAAAGCGATAGTCAAATCTTTTAAATGAAACAATTGAAAATCGGTTCTCTTTGCTGGCTAGGAAAAAACAAAAAAGAGACGATAATAAAGAAAAGTGTAAGTGGCTTAAAACGGAATCC
Organism: Hymenopus coronatus; assembly: GCA_030762935.1. NCBI lineage: Eukaryota > Metazoa > Arthropoda > Insecta > Mantodea > Hymenopodidae > Hymenopus > Hymenopus coronatus. Next base: position 38,622,309 of record CM060888.1, read on the forward strand.
AATAACTCGGAGTATCTCGAAAAGGAACTTTACAAATAATGTATAGGACATAAATTGTGTTTTAATGAGATATACATTTTTTGTGTAGCAAGTTTTTGTCTCTTTCGGTTTACCAGTTATGCAAAAGATATAGTAAAGTCTTTAGAGGTTATTCCCAGAAAATTCAAGATATACATTTCGTTTGTCATGAAAATATTTCAAACATATGGCATTTTAATAAAACATGTTCGAAAAACGTTCCATGTAAAGGTAGCTGGGTGTGGGGAGGGGGAAAGTTTCTTGAAATCTTTGTGTCACATCCTTGGAAGAAACTGAACCTTAAATACCAAGTTTGGTATTTAACTGACTTTTCGTTTTTGGACTATGCTGCTCACAGTCAGACGGACAGACAGACAGACACACACACACATACCTACACGCATATGCTTCTAAAAAGGCTCTTTATTGATTCGAGGGTTTCAAACATGTATTTCCTGCGAAATCTCGGTATAGAATATTTAGATGCAATACAATCTCTTCTGTATCCACTATGTACATTGAATACATACGGTCTAGAGAAAGTAAAAATGGATAATTTCTCAGTGCTCGTTTTTAAACTATCTACTTCTTACATAGTACATATGTAGGTAGAGAAAGTATTGCATTCCACCCAAAATTTTGATACTGAGATTTCACTGGAAATAAAGGTTTTAGTGTGCCTTGTATAAAAAAAATTAGAAAAATGCCCTGTTTGTCCGTGTCTTTGGAGGTTAACTCAGAAATGAAACATTGGTAAAATACCAAACTTCATATTTAAGTTCAGCATCTCCCAAGGATGCTACACGAAGATTATAAAGAAAATCTTCCCATCCCAAACTAACCTTTACATGGAAAAAAATTTAGAAAATTTGGATTTTTTTAAAAAATAGCTCCAACTGTTTTGATTAAACTACCGTATATCAAAGATATTTACATAACAATAAAATGTATATTTTCTGAAAATAGCATTTGCAGACCTCATCATTCTGAATTACCTTTGCATAACTAGTAAACCGTATGAGATATACAAAATCTTATTACTCAAAAATTTAGATCTTGTTAAAACATACAATTTACATCGTAAACATGTCTTTAGGGTTAACGATTTCCGAGATATTGCGTTTATTCGTTTCAATTTTAAAATACTTATAGCTTTTCTCATATAGGAAGTAGTCATCCTTTCATATCGCTTTTGTTTTAGTCCTTGCGATACAAAGAGTGATTCTCTTATTTTTCTCTACTTATAAGTCACTAAGTAATAAGTCCATTTATGCTGATGTTCATCTTGAATTAAAATAGAAGAATAATCTTTTGTAAGAGTTGTTTGTTTGCAGAACATGTAGGAAATCACCTGGATGGAACACACAAATTTTACTTTCTCTAGCACGTACGCAATTTTCGTAATTAGAGAATATATTGTATTCCACCCAGAAATTCGGTACTGAGATTTCACTGGAAATATATGTTATGAGACCCACGGAATCCCCCCTCCCCAATTCTTTTTTTTTTTTTTTTTTTAAAGAAATGTCTGTGTGTGTTGCAGCATTGCTCAAAAATGCAAAGTCCGTTAAATACCAAACATTATATTTAAATTTAACATCTTCCACGAAGATTTTCATAAAAATCCCCCAACCTCAATTATCCTTTACGTTTTTCGATTTTTTTTTTATCTAAAGTATGTCTCTAGCGAATTTGATTAAAATACGAGAAGTACCATATGTTTAAAATATTTTTAGACAAATTAAATGTATATCTTGAATTTTCTGGGAATAGGCTCTGAAGACCTCTTCATTCTAAATGACTTCTATGTAACTGGTAAACTATAAGAGATGGACAAAAGCTTACTATACAAAAATGTAGATCTCGTTAAACACACACTTTGTGACTTTTTGTTGTTGTAAAATTAACAGTTCCCAAGATATTCCTTGTTATTGATTTCAATTTATACTCTTAAACTATTCTCAAACGGGAAGTCATCCTACATTTTATAGCTCTTCTAGTTTACTGCTAGCCACGCAAAGAGGATCGATTATTTCACACAGCAGAAGTTTTTGAAACTGTCTATCGCGTTTAATGCACTCCCTTATTTCTCTTATGATTACAAGAAAGAATAATAAGGCTAATGTTTATCTTGATTAGCACGATGTAGACAAATGAGTAATCTTTTGTAAAATAGTTTATTTGCAGAACAGGTAGAGAAAGTCTTTTGGATGGGATACAACTGAGTTTTTTTATTTATTTAGGGAGTTTCAAAACATGTATTTCCGGTGAAATCTCAATAAGGATTTATCGGTTGCAACACCTTAAATATGTAGAAGAGAAAGTAAAAAAGAATTATGCTAAATAAAGACAAATCTATTGATAAAAAACCTTATATGATTTCATGGTATTTAAAGCTAGATTTACCTACAGCATATATGCGAGGTCCACAGCGTCAACTTTGGAGGTCCAGTGTATAATTAGGAAGTGATGATCATAGTATTTAACACCTACCACTTTTTCGAGATATAGTATTATGAACGATTTAAGTTATCAGCGTATAATGTTGATTGCGTGATGGGCGGTATATTTACATTGTCTATTTAGCCAGGAGGTGAGTGAGATGCTTGTTTATTTGTATAGGCCCCTTTAACTTAAATGGTCATATCGGGGGCTTTTGACTTGTGAACTGTAGATTCAGAACATACGCACATTTATTCTCACATTCACACTTCTAGACTCTATGGGGAATAATTCTGGTTAAAGAAATATTCCCCGCCCCAGACGGGAATCGAATCCGGGACCTCCGGGTGAGAAGTCAGCTCGCTGACCACTCGACCACGGAGGGTGTGTATATTTTATTATTGTTTTATTTTATTTGTGATTTATTTTATTTGTGACATATCAGAGGCTTTGACGTATAAAGCAATTCATATTTTCACTGCAGGTTATTATCATTAGGTTAATAATTTTATATCAAAACACACACACACACACACACACACACACACACACACACACACATTCACTCTCACATACTTCCAGACTCTGCGGTGGAAACGTAATAGACTAGTCATCTATTCAAAGCTCAACGTCGCGAGTTCGATTCCCATCGACTGCAGTTAAATGTGCTTGTGGTAAAGGATTAGGAGGACCCAAGGAAAATAATCGGTGAGATGGATGCTGACGGGGTTTACATTTGACGCAGTTACATGGATTTTGCTCTCTTGTATTAAAAAAAACTGTGTGTTCCATTCACATCTCTACAGTAAATTATTGTTAAAAAGCTTATTCTTCTATTTATTTAATGCTAATCGAGAAAAACTTGGCAGAATGGGTTTTATTACCTGCTTTCTTGTAATTAGAAAGAAAAGAACGGAATAACATAGGCTCAAGTGATAATCAAATCTTTTAAAAGTTGGTTGCTTTGTGATTCAAATGTACAGGAGTTGACAAATTCCCGTATGAGAAAAATATAAGTACCTATTTTTAAAGCTGAATATCTCAAAAATGGTCAACTCCACGAACAAAAAAAAAAGAAGATATATATGACATAAATTGTGTGTTTTAATGATCTCTACATTTTTTGAGCTGTAAATTTTTGTCTATGTCTTACGGTTTACCAGTTATGCAAAATTCCGCAAAATTCATCCAGAATAAATATATCTTCAGACTCTATTCCAGAAAATTCAGATATACATTTTATTTGCCATATAAATATCTTAAATACAAGAGATTTTAATCAAAATCGTTACAGCCATTTTGAGAAAACCAACAGTTTCGAAATTTTTTCCATCTAAAGGGTAGTTTGGGGTGGAGGGATTTTCTTCAAAATCTTCGTGTCACACCCTTGGAAGATACTAAACATAAATACCAAGTTAGGTATTTAACGGTCTTTTTGAGCTATACTGTCCACACACACAGACACACAGGACCTTTTTCTAAAAATGCTGTTTTTTTATTCAGGGGACCCAAAACATATATTTCCGGTGAAATCTCGTCATCGAATTTTTGTGCAGAATACAATACCTTCTCTATCCACTATGTACATTGTACATGCGGGCTAGAAAAAGTAAAACATTACAGTTTTATTGCAAAAATATTAATAATTTTACAACATAAAACAACTATAAGTAACCTAATTTTATTGCTGGAGGTTAGTGTAATACAAAATTAAAAACTCACATGACTTTCTCTAATCTCTGCAACAAATTATTGTTAAAAAGCTTATGCCTCTATTTACTTAATGCTAATCGAGAAAAAATTAGCAGAAACAATCTTATTACTTGCTTCCATGCAAATAGAAGCGAAATAAGGGAGTAACATAAGTTAAAGTGATAGTCAAAAGCTGGTTGCTATGCGACTTAAGTTCCTTTGTTTATATGGACAGGAGTTGACAAATTCCTGTATGAGAAAAGTATAAGTTTTTTAAAGGTGAAACAAAAAACAAGGAATATCTCAAAAACGATTATCTCCACAAAAAACATGTATATAACATAAATTGTGTGTTTTAATGTGCTCTGTATTTTTCGTGTGGTAATTTTTTGCCCATCTCTTACGGTTTAGCAGTTATGCAAAATTCCGTAAAATTCATCCAGAATAAAGTAATCTTCAGAGGCTATTCCCAGAAAATTTAAGATATACATTTTATTTATCGGGTAAATGTCTTTAATATACGATATTTTAATCAAAATCATTAGAGCTATTTTTGAGAAAATAAAAATTTTCGAAAAAAGTTCCATGTAAAGGGTAGTTTGGGATGCTTTTTTTCCCCTCAAAATCTTCGTGTCGTATCTCTGGAAGATACTAAACTTAAATACCAAGTTTGGTATTTTGCCGATTTTTCGTTTTTGATTTATCGGTTTATAGACACACGGACACACAGGGGCTTTTTATAAAAATGTTTTTTTTTTTTTTTTTTGATACAGGAGACCCTAAAACATATATTTCCGGTGAAATTTCGGTATTGAATTTTCGAATAGATTGCAATACCTTCTCTATATATTATGTAGGTATATAATACGTATAGAGAAAGTAATAAAAAGTGCACTAAAATACTAAAAGTTTTGATTAATCATCTTTGTTGAATATGTGTAACAGCATACAATTAAAGCTAGATTTACCTACAGCGTATATGCAAACTTTGGACGTCCAGTCTATATTAAGAGTGATGATTATAGCATTTAACACCTTCCAAGGAGGCCACTTTTACGAGATATAATATTATGAACGATTTAACGCAACCGTGTATAATCTTGATTGCGTCATACGCGGTACATTTACATTCGGTCAATAGCCTGGAGGTGACTTAGATGCTCATTTATCATCATAGATCGTCCTTATATGGCATAAATATTTTTTAATTGTTTTAACTTCTGTGATGATATCGGGGTCTTTGACTTGTAAAACAATTTACATATTCACTGTGGGTTACTGCCAAAAGGTTAATTATTTTATGTCATTAAGCACTCTCTCTCTCTCTCTCTCTCTCTCATATGTATACTTCCAGACTCTACGGGGCTAGGGAATGATTCTGGTTAAAGAAAAATCCCCCACACCAGCCAGAAATCGAACTTGGGACCTCGCTGACCACTCGACCTCGTAGGCGGCCAGCATAAGTATTATACCTACTTTCATGGCATACGTTATCTTATGACCAAACATTCTTAAGTTAAAACTATGCCTTAAAACTTTTAGATGAAAAAAAAAAAGTCAAAGATAGACAACGGAGGGTATACCGAGAGGGATGACATAGGCTCGATTCCCGTGGCCAGTTTGTCTGACTCAAAGTCTCTTCGGGGGCTTCCCTGGTCGCCAGGCGAATGCTGGATAGGTTTCTTTCATCCCCGAATTTCCTGACCTCCATGAGTTTCTGTTGTGATTTCATTCATACTTCAACCCGTTGGTTTCTTTCTGGATTAGAAGTGTTGGCGACGGTGCTCGGTGAGAAGTGGCAGGAAACTGAATGCTCATAATGACTATATCAGTCCCCGACTTCGGCTGATTGCCCTGACGTGGGCTTTGGACCCTATGTGTGGCAGGGTCCCCCAGTCTGCCTGTGTCGGGGTGCCGACACTTCACGTACTGTAACTTACGTAGATCTGTGGTGGCTAGTCTTCAGGAGGAAGGGATGAAGTGAGGAACCATAGGAGGCTACTGTTCATAGACAGACTGGTCACAGAGACGCTCGGAAGCCGCTAACATTTCTAAGCTGAGGACACGCCTCACTGCTGGCGCCGCTAGAGAGGGCAAACATCAACCCGTCAGCCTCTAGTGTCCACGGAGAGTATTCTTTCCTTTGCGTGCATCTGCGCCATTTGCTCGCACCCCCATACACTACGAACCTAGAAGCACAACTCAAATATGAATAAAGGGGAAATGATGGAATGGAACCAGGTGGAAACCACGAGAAACCCCATCGCCAGAGCAACGTCAACTGGGATCGAACCGAGGCCTCCCAAATGCGAATGGCACATGTTACCGCGGCGCCATCTCGCTTGATTAGATGAGAATAAATGACAATTAGCTCACATAGGAGATATCATTTTGACTAGGTATATTGGGTGATCATATTGTTACGGTCTCTGCATCGTACCTAATAGGTAGAGGAAGGGTACAGTCCATCCAACATTTGATAGTAAGATTTCATCAAAAAAACATATCATAAGGCCGTTAATTACATACACTTTCGTTTAGAAAAACATTCGCCCCGGGCGCGTATAGCTCTCAAATAAATACAAAACTTGACATTTGCGTTGAAAACCTTCCAAAGATAGATCTCATTATAGTCATTTTTGAGAAAATCGAAAATTTCGAAACATCTGTCATGTAAGTGAATTTAGGGAGTTGATAATGACCTTAAATAGCAAGCATGGCATTAAATAAACTACGTTTTCAAATAATGCTGTTCATCAACACCTATTATTACATGGATATCCATTCTTCCTCTCCCAAACATACTTATAATAAATTAACTTTAATTAGATAATAAAAAATCAACCAATGGATAACGTCTAATTTAAAAAATAAAAGAGTATCAAAAACAAAATATAATGTTCCAATGTCTTTATGATTTGTTGGAAATTTTCTAAAATGGATATTTTACTTCTCTAGCACGTATGTACAATGTACAGAGTAGATAGCGAATGTACCGAGACCCCTTGAATAAAAAAAGGAAGAAAGGAAATAAAAAGGTACATGTGTGTCTGTGGATAGCATAACTCAAAAATGAAAAATGGGTTACATACAAAACTCGGTATTTAAGTTTATAATCTTCCAAGGATGCGACACGAAGATTTTCAGAAAAGTCCCCTCACCTTAAATTATCCTTTACATGGAACATTTTTAAAAATTTTAGATTTTCTAAAAATGACTCTAATGATGATGTTTACATGGAAAATAAAATGTATATCCTGAATAGCTCCTGAAATGAATCCTCATCATTCTAATGAGTTTTGTATAATTGATAAACTGAAAAATATAGACAAAAACTTACAACAAAAAGTGTAGCTCTCGTTAAAACACACTTCCAATGGGAAGTTCTCGTTCTTTCTGCATCTCTTGTTTTTCTCCTGGCCATGACAACCGCATAGCAGCAGCTTTTGAAATATTTACTATCGCTTTAGACTAGTGTATTCCTTTATTTTCCTTCTACTTATAAGGAACTAAGAAATACGACAATTGCTGCTAATTTTTAGTTTGGTTAGCATAATGTAGATAATTGAATGGTATTTTGTGAGAATAGATGAGAGATGAACAGGATCTTTTTTTATTCAGGGGGTCTCAAAACGTGTATTTTGGGTAAATCTCCTACCAGTTTTTTGGGTGGAATAACAGTACTTTCCTACACAGTAGAGAAAATAAAAAACGTATGAACTGAAAGGCAATAAATCTAATTTTATGCACATAAGTAAGGACATACCTACGTCACAAGTGGCAACCAATGGCAAACTAATTTGTGTCTGTCCAGTAAATGCCGAATGCCCATTGGACGACCTCTAGGACAGCAGGCGCCTATTACAACACTAGTGGAAACGTTGACGACCTTACTCTACACTTAATTTATGTAGTAGTGGCTATAATTTATCTGTCTCATTCCGAGGCTACGTATTGACGTATCTAGAGTAAATTTATAAGGCCATAGTCTCGCGGAAACATTTGTACCGAAAAACTAAAATTAATCATTGTATTTCCGTGTAAAACTGCATTTTGTGACCTTGGGGTACGCACTCCTTTGTCAGATAATTAATGTGTCACAAGAATACTCTTAAGTTTGTTGGGCGCTATAGTAACAACGGCCCTGACAGACGAATAAGGCAAAGCGGCACGAAACCGGTATGTCAAAATAGCCATAACAATTGAATTACATCCGAGATTGTGTATTCGTCTGCATTCGTCCTTGTTGCAGACTGCAGACTTTCAGGATTCCAGTGCCACACCCTCAACACTTCATGTGAAATAACTCTTCATTGACATCTCAATATTTTGTGTACTCTATATCCAATTTCTCGTCGTATCTTTACTACACAGTGGGCATTGGAAATTCGAACACTGAAATTCGTTTGTTGCATTCTTATTTGATGAAATACTACTACTGCTACTACTAATGATATTAAAATTAATAAAAATCTGATATATTTCATTCACATGACTTTCTCTAGCTGTACACACACAATTTTCCTTAAAAAAGGTTATTCTTTTATCTACGACATGCTAAACAAGTTAAACCTTAGCAGAAATTGTCTTATTATTTGCTTCCTCGTAAGTAGAAAGGACATAAAGGAAACACTAGGCTAAATTGATAGTAAAATCTTTAAAAATCTCGTCCTATGTGAAACAATTGAAGTTCTGTTTGCTTTGCATAGCCTGCACAGGGATGAAACAAAACGTCACTTTTTGGTTTGAGAAGAGTTTTAAGTAGTTTTAAAATTAAAACCAATAACAAGGGATATCTCTACATGAAAAACGTATATGACATAAATTATGTTTTTAAGGAGATCTATATTTTTTGTGTAGTAAGCTTTTATCCATCTCTAATGGTTTAACCGTTATGCAAAATTCTGAAAAACTCATCCATAATAAAGAGGTCTTCATAGGCTTTTCCCAGAAAACTCAAAATATACATTTTAGATCTGACGTAAATATCTTTAATATACGGTATTTTAATCAAAATCGTTGGAACCATTTTTGAGAAAAACAAAATTTTCAAAACTTTTTCCATGTAAATGGTAGTTTGAGGTGGGTGTTACTTAAGATAAATACCAAGTTTGATATTTAACGGTCTTTTCGTTTTTGAGCTATGCTGTCCACAGACACACACTGACAGGAAGTTTTCTAAACATTTTTTTTTCGGACTCAGGGGACCTCATAACATATTTTGGGTGAAATCTCGGCACGGAATTTTTGGGTGAAATACAATACCTTCTACACTGTGAATACGGGATAGAGAAAGTAAAAATGCAGTGAAGTTCTTCTCATTTGTAGTTTGAGCCGAGCTTGATTAATACTCAACACTGCAGTTGCACTTTAAAAGATTTCACCACGTGTCCTGGTTTCTTCAGTTCTTTTTCACGACACGTGGCGAATCAGTATTAATCAAGCTCGGCTCAAACTACAAATAATAATATTTTTTTCCACACCAACGCTGTGTAGGGCAGGAGTTGAATGGGTGGAGTTAGACTAAAAAATGCAGTGGCATAGCTATTATTATTATTATTATTATTATTATTATTATTATTATTATTGAACATTACAACTAAGCATCAGCTCATCTAGTAATATTCCTTTCATAAATTATTTCAGTGTATTAAATGAATCTTCAAATGAAGATCCCCTCAATCATTACACTCTAATTCTTGTGGCCACATGTTAAAATAAATTAAGTTTAATGATTTAGTTTTCTTCAATCGTCAAAGTTCGCAAATGTTTAGCATTTTCAACATTTCTGTGTTCTCGTGATGTAAGCTCTTTCCCAATGTTTATTTTAATTATTTATTTCTTCTTATTTTTATTTTTTTTTTGATCTTAAGATATTACATAATGAGCAATGATTACAATTTGATATATTGTATACATCAAAGTTGATATATATAAGCCTACTGCCCTATTTCTGAGTTTAATCCGCACGGCTTCTCTATCTATTGCTTCTGGTCAATAATGTCATCTATACTCTACTTCATGTTTTCATGTTCTTCCACTACTTCACTTGTAAATTTATGACTTGAATTCTGATACTGTATTATACATAACCCTATTTCTCACTGCTATATTCAACCATTTATATGTGTTCTCATTAAAGTTTGTATTTGTTAAGCTTTGTTAATGAGGCAACCTTATAATAAAGGAAGCTATGAAAATAATGCTTATTTAATAACAAGCATACTGTCCATCTATTTCTTTCCTTTTCTAAATCCCGCCTGAAATACTGATGATTTATTTATTTCTCTGCCCAGCATTCTTGCTAATATCCCTGTGTAAATCTTCCTTAAAACTGACAATTGTCTCCCTGTAATTGCTTAGGTCTTTGAACTTTCATTTTCCGTTATAAGTAGGTATAATAATATATGTCTTCCAACTATGTGGTACCTTACTTCCCTCAAATCTTGAGCTACATCTTATTCCTTTCACTATCTTCTATCCATTATTTTCCAATATTTGCCTGGGATGCCGTGAATTCCCGATTCTTTATTATTCTTTAACCTGTTTGTTACTTTCTCTAGCCCCATATGTACAATGTACATAGGGATAGAGAAGTATTGTATTCCACCCAGAAATTCGATACCGAGATTTCACCGGAAATATATGTTTTAGAACCTCCTGTATCCATAAAAAGCATTTTCAGAAAACGGTCCGTGTGTCTGTGAAAAATATAACTCAAAAACGAAAAGTAGCTAAATTACTAAACTTGGTGTTTAAGTTTATTATCTTCCTGGGATGCGACACGAAGATTTTGAGAAAAATCCCCCCACCCTAATTACCCTTTACATGGAACGTTTTTCGAAAATTTTGATTTTCTTAAAAATGGCTCTAACGATTTGGATTAAAATATCATATATTAAAGATATTTACCTGACAAATAAAATGTATATCTTGAATAGCTTCTGAAGACCTGTTTATTCTGGACGAATTTTGCTTAATTTGACATAACTAGTAAACCGTAAGAGATAGACAAAAACTTATTACAAAAACAATGTAGGTCTTGTTAAAATACACAAGTTATGTCATACATTTTTCTCGTGGAGCTTACTGTTTTCGAGGTATTCATTGTTATAAGTTTCAGTTGTGAAGCACTTATACTTTTCTTAGACGGGAGTGTCCGTTTTTCTTTTATTCTACTCCTGGCCAAGAAAAGAATCGATTTGTAATGACAATCGCATAACGACAGCTTTTAAAACATTTGACTATCGGTTTAGCCTAGTGCATTCACTTATTTTCTTCCTACTTATAAGGAACTAAGTAATAAGAACATTGTGCAAATGAGAACCTCGATTAACAAGGTGCAGAAAGAAGAATAATCTTATGTAAGAAGTTTTTAGAACAGCTAGAGAAAGTCATGTGAATGTAACACATCAGATTTTTTTCTTGTACTTCTGATACAGTTATTTGTATATCTAGAGTATCTATATAACCTATATTTAGAACCAGGGGGTTCGAGTTTGCTGCAAAAGTTCTTCTCATACTGAAATAATTACATCACATTTACGCAGCATAAAATATAACTTTTAACACTTTGATACACTCCATTGATTATTTGTTAAAGTCTGTAATTATTATTTTTATTGGCTCATATTTAAATATGACCTGAACATAGAATCATTACTAAACAAATCTAATGTGCTCCACTCACATGACTTTCTTTACCTATTTTGCAAACAAAGATTCTTTTATCTATAACATACTAATCGAGATAAACATTAACAGAAATTGTCTTATTACCTATTTTCTTCTAAGCAGAAAGCAAATAAGTTGATACGCTGCTAAAGCGATAGTCAAATATTTTAATACCTGGTCGCTATGTGAACAATTGAAGTTCTGTTAGCTTTATACGGCCAGCAGCAAAACAAAAGCGAGATGAAATAAAAGGTGACTTCCGGTTTGAAATCAATAACAAGAAATATCTCAGAAACGGTCAACTCTATAAGAGAGAGCGAGAGGGAGAGAGAGAAAATATATAAGACATACATTCTGTGTTTTAATGAGATCTACATTTTTTGTGCAACAATTTTTTGTCTATCTCTAACATACCGGTTATGCAAAATTAATCCAAAACGAAGAGGTATTCAGAGGCTATTCCCACAAAATTCAAGATATACATTTTATTTGTGATGTAAATATTTTAATATAGTATTTTAATCAAGATCGTTAAAACCATTTTTGAGAAAATCTAAGTTTTCAAAAACACTTTCCCAGTAAAGAGTAGGTTTGGTTGGGGGGGGGCTTATTCTTGAAAATCTTCGAGTCGCATTCTTGGTACATATTAAACATAAATACCGAGTTTGTTATTTAACGGTCTCTTTGTTTTGAGCTATGCCATCCACATACACACGCATACACACGCGCGAACCTTTTTCTAAAAATGCTTTCTTGGGGGCTCAGGAGACCACATTTCCAGTGAGATCTTAGTATTGCATTTTTGGGTGCAATACAATACCTTCTCTATACACTAGGTACTTACAAGTAGAGAAAGTGTAGAGAAAGTACTAAAATAACATAATAAAGAAAAGTGAACTGATCATTTGCTAAAATTGGAAAAGGCTTCCAAAAACAGCCTTAAATTATATGCTCCTGGGGTTGTTTAAAATATCTGATCCATTCACATGAGTTTCTCTATATCACCACAATAAAGTATTATTGTTAAACAGCTTATTCTTCTATTTACTTAATGCTAATCGAGAAAGAATTAGCAGTAAGGGTCTCGTTCGTTGTAAGTAGAAGGGAAATGAGGAGATACCATATGCTAATTCGATAGTCAAATCTTTTAAAAGCTGGTTGCTATGTGATTGAAGTACCTTTGTTTGTATGGATAGGAGTTGTCAAATTCCCATGTGAGAAAAGTTCAAGTATTTTAAAGCCGAAAAAAGGAATATCTCAAAAACGACCAACTCCACGAAAAAATGTATATAACAGAAATTGTGGGTTTTAACGAGATCTACTTTGTTTGTTAAGTAAGCTTTTACCAGCTGTGCAAAATTCTGCAAGATTCATCATCCAGAATAAACAAGTTTTCAGAGGCTATTCCCAGAAAATTAAATATATAATTTTATTTGTCATGTAAGTATCTTAAATATAAGAGATTTTAATCAAAGTTTTGAGAAAATAAAAAAAAAATTGCAATTTTTCCATGTAAAGGGTAGTTTGGAGTGGGGGGATTTTCTTGAAAACCTTCGTGACGCATCTTTGGAATATACCGAAATTAAATACCAAGTTTTGTATTTAACGGTCTTTTCATTTTTGAGCTATGCTGCCCACATACACACACACAGAGGTTATTTTTAAAAATGCTTTTTTGGGTGTATTTCCGGTGAAATCTCGGTATCAAATTTTTGATTGCAATACAACCTTCTCTATACACTATGTACTTAGTACGTGTAGGGAAAGTAAAATTTATTATTATTATTATTATTATTATTATTATTATTATTCATAATAATAGTTTCCGTATTTATTATACATATAACTGTTTGCTTCTGAGTAACCTATCAGTGAACTCTCCCTCACCACTCTGAGAGCCGCTGGTGTAATAGATGGTTCATTATTAAACAGCTGCAAGTAAGAAAAATCGCAGGTGTCAGGTCCAGGAATGCGGACAACGAAGAGGGTTTTATTCGGACCGGCTGCATGACCTGTCCATCTGTCTGGAAGTCCAGCATTGAACTCTCTTCCAATTTGATTGTGAATTTGGTGAACATTAGAGTGCTATTTCTGGTAAAGTTGATATTGTAAACACAAACAAGAGCCACACGTATAAAAGCGTCATTTCTAGAATTAATTAAAGATACAGAAAACATTTACCTACAGTTTCGCTTATTGTTATTTGTACTTTCTCTACACGTACTACGTACATAGTATACAGAGAAGGTATTCATTCAAACAAAAAATTCGATACCGAGATTTCACCGGAAATACATGTTTTAGCATCCCCTGTAGCCAAAAAAGCATTTTTACTTTCTCTACACGTACTATGTACATAGTGTATAGAGAAGATAATGTATTGTACCCAAAAATTGGATACCGAGATTTCACAGGTAATGTATATATGCTTTGAGACCCCTGATTAAAAAAAAATAGAAAAAGGTCCGTGTGTGCCTGCCTCTGTGAGTGTTTGTGTGTGTGCGTATGAGTGGGTGTGTGTTGGCAGCACAGCTCAAAAATAAAAAGTCCGTTAAACATCAAACTTGGTATTTAGGTTCAGTATCTTCCATGGATGCGACAAGAAGTTTTTCAAGAGCTATGCTCTCCACAGACACACGCACACACACACATACGCATATATACATAGATAGACATAGACTTTTTCTAAAAATTCTTTTTTTGGATTCAGGGGAACCAAAACATATATTTCCGGTGAAATCTCGGTATCGAATTTTTGGATGTATTGTATACTTTCTCTATGTACTTCTACATGGTACATGTAGATTTCGCTAAAACACAGAATTTACGTTCAATACACTTTTCGCGGAGTCAAACTTTTCCGATATATTTCTTGTTTTTGCTTTAAAATTCCCAATACTTATAGATACTGTTTAAATGAGAAGACGTCATTCGTTCTTTTAATTTCTTATTCTCGACATGTAAGAAAGCAAAGCAATCACAGAACAAATAGCTCTTAATATATTACACGGTTCTTTAGCCTAGTGTATTTCCTTATTCCACTTCTATCTATAATAAAATATATACCTGGTAAAACCATTTCTGAAATAGAAGCATAGCATTTGTAAGAATAGTTTTTGCAAAAAGGTAGAGAAAGTCATGTGAATGTATCGTATAAGATTTTTTTTATTTTTACCCTGCCTCCAACACGCAATCCATCGACTCCTACATTCATGCCCGCCTAGGAGGAATCTGGCTTATTTATAGAAAGTGGCGGAATAAATGTTTAGTTTGCGGCAAAGTTCTGGGCTCAGAAATTTCAGTTTGCCGCGCCACAGTACGTAACCTAAGCAAGCGAACACGACAGTTAGCTAGGATAAAAACGTTTCTTTCGAATTATGTTCGATAACAATTAATTGCCAAGATACTCGTTCATATTCATTGCTATAAATGTAAAAGTTTCTCATATTAGTTATCATACTGTTGGCTATGCAATGTGATTACATGGTACTAAGTTAAGGATCTTGTTTTTTTATTATGTAATACTTTAATAATTTTAATTTTTTGCAATTATTTATGTTGTCAATTAGCATAAAACATATGGAAATATATATATATATATATATATATATATATATATATATGTTCATATCCGAAGTATAGCTACTAATGAGAGAGACAGCAATTGCTCTATCAATCATGAATCTAAAATAGGTGTGGGTATTAACTTGTGAAAAATGGATTACCCATTTTTTTCGTAATGTAATCGGCTTACCCTCCCCTTATTTAGGACTGACATCCCCCTAGGGCTTACAAGTGGATGCCTAGGGGTCAGAAGCCTGTCGGGGAGCCAACGGCACAGAAACCACAGAATGGAGAGCCTGGAACGAGTAGTCGGCACTTAGCCAGGTATGAGCGTAAGGAAGTGGATGATATGAAACGCAAGCGAAATGGATGCTTGAAAAGGTGATGATGGAACAATTGGTGGAATGAGTGGTGGGGGAAACCGGAAGACCCGAAGAAAACCCGTCCAGATGCAGCTTCATCCACCCCAAATTCTACATGCGATTGGGATCGAACCCGAGCCGCCTAGGTGGGAGGCGAGCGTCTAACCACTCGGCCACAGCGCCATCCCTGTTCATATTCACTGTTATAAATATGAACTTTTTTTCGTTACAAACAAAACAATACTAAGCGTATACAATAGTATAAACCAAGTTAGGGAGCTTGTTTTATTATGTTAATAGTTGTCATTTTTTGCAATTATTTATGTATGTTACGACTATGAGTAACCACCAAACCTATAAAAATGTATATAAGATCATAATTGAAGTACGTCGTCCTCCGTGGTCTCTGCTTCCCGACGTCACGGGCTCAAACCCAGTGGAGGGATTTTTTTCTGGTACAAAAATCTTTAGTATGGCTTCCTTAGGAAGGAAAGTAAAGCCGTTGGTCTCGTGCTGTAGATTTACGGCATTTAAAAAGAAACCCCAAGCCAGATAAAGACGCCTCTAAGCAAAATTAAGCGGACTTTCTATATAAAGGGGCGCTAAGAACCGCAGTAGTTAGAGAGCGTCCATAAATAAAACTCAATTTAATTTAACGTATATCCAAAATATACTAATATAAGAGACATAATACAGCAATTCTTCTACCAATCGTGAGCCTATAATAGCTGTATTAACCTGAGATATGTCGACTATGCATTTCAAACGCAAAATGTTGCAAAGTGACACAACATTAATGTAATTGTCGCTGACTTCATACACCCAAGGTCGCGGGTTCAAACCCGGCGGAGGACGATGGATTTTTTCGGGTGTAAAAATCCTTAGCATGGCTTCTTTCGGAAGGGAAATAAAGCCGTTGGTCCCGTGTCGTAGATTTGAAAGAACCTCAAGCCCGGTAGAGAGGCCTCTGAGCAAAATTAAGCGGTCTTTCACGCTCAGTATAGAATGGGACGCTGAGAATCACAGCAGTTAAAGAGCGTCCATAAATAACACGTCATTTACATTTACTAATGTAATTAGCCCGCCTGGGTAGCGAGTCTGCTTCACGTTAAAACAGGTCGCGAGTTCGAATCTCGCTTAAGTTGAGTTACCCGGGTAAGTTTTTTTTTTTTTTTTTTTTTTTTCCGAGGATTTCCCTTTTCTGAGAAGAGAATGCCGAGTAGCTTTAAGCTCCATAGACCCCGAAATCATTTGAGCATCATTTCACTATTGTTATTCATCTTCCGATATGACAAACCAGATTAAAGTACATTAAGATGCAAAAAAACAAAAAAGAAAAAAAAAAAAAAAACTGATGTGCTCCATTCAAATGATTTTCTCTGTAAAAATTATTGTAATAAGATTATTCTTATTCTATCTACTTCACATTAATTGAGATAAACATTAGCAGAAATGCTTTTATTACTTAGTTCCTTAGAGGGGTAGAAGGGAAATAAGGGGATACGCTAGGCTAAACCGACAGTCAAATGCTTTAAAATGTGGTTGCTGTAGTATAGAAATTCGATTCTTTGCGTGGCCAGGTGTTGACAGGTTTCCACATGAGAAAAGTACAAGTATTTTAAAACTGAAATCAATAACAGGCATATCTTAAAAGTGGTAACTCTAGGAAAAAATGCATATGATATAAATTGTGTGTTTTAACGCGCTCTACTTTTTTTTGTGGTAAGTTTTTGTATATCTCTAACGATTTACTAGTTATGCAAAATTCTGCAAACTTCATTTAGAATAAAGATGTCTTCAGAGGCTACTCCCATAAAATTTAAGACATTTTTAATATACGATATTTTAATAAATATCGTTAGAGCCATTTTTTAGAAAATCAAAAATTTTGAAAATTTTTCTATGTAAAGGGTAGTTTATGGTGGGGAAATTTTCTTTAAAATCTTCGTGTCTCATCCTTGGAAGATACCAAACCTAAGTAATACCAAGTTTGGTATTTAACGGTATTTTCGTTTTTGAGGCTATACTGTCCACAGACACACACGGACGTTTTTCTAAAAAAAAGATTCTTTTGGCATCTGCGGACCCTAAAACATATATTTCCGCTGAAATCTCAACATAGAACTTTTGTGTGGTATACAAAACCTTTTCTATCTCTATGTGCATTGTACATACGGGGCTAGAGAAAGTAAAAACTGATGGGGTTATTTGTTCTATCTTTCCGCGCAAGTCGTCGCGCATTGTACAGAAGATTCTTTGCATCGAGAAAACTTGCTCTCTTTGATTCAAAATCTTCTCGGGCTTCTAGCCAGGTAAAAACTTGGTTTGACACCAACGTTTCGAAGAAGTGCATCTTCCTCGTCTTCAGGGTGAACTGATGGTTTGAGCTTGAAGCCCGAGAAGATTTTGAATTAATACGTCGCCAGGAAAGCTTCAGTTCTTATTTTGCTCTCTTTGTTTTACACAAAGGGCAGGCAGTTGGTGACCCCTGTTTTACACAATTGGAAAGAATTTGCGGAGTTCCCAGGTTACTATTATGCGAATTCTGCAGACACTATCGCGATTTGTTCTTGTTAAATTGTAAGCAGTTACTTCCGCCAGGGTTTTCCATACAATTACCAAGCAACACACGTACAACTTACATGCTGGCTAACAAAATCAATTATACATACATGTGGAATGACTGACTTCACATCAGAGCAGAAACTGAATCGATTATCTTAATTCTAGTACATCGTTGTGTTCCCTTTTTGTTCCAGTAAGTGCATGTTAGAGCGTATCAATCAGTATCGACGTGAGGTTTTTGCAACCTCAGAAACATACTTATTGCATTGTTAAAATGTTGTACTTCAAACGACATCATCCATAAAATATACAGATCTATGTGGAAGATTAAATAACTCGATGCCATGTATAAAATAAACATTGCTATTATTGTTCACTATATTAAAAATAAAAACATAAAAGACAAACACAGCACTCAGAGCACTACAATTTATTCAACTAAGATACAAATACAAAACAGAAATAGGTAAGGTCAATGCATCTATATAAAACTAAAAATAAACATCTGAAACATCATTTACATGATTTGGCAACAAATTATTCTTACAAAATCTTATTCTTCTAACAGCTTCATGCTAATCGAGATAAACATTAGCATTATTTCCTTGAAAGTAGGAGAGAAATAAGGCTAAAGCGATAGTCAAATCTTTTAATTGATACGCGGTTCTGTTTACATGGGCAGGAATAACACAAAATAGACATGGAAGAAGTAATGCCTCCCCTATTTAAGAAAAGTATAAGTATTTTAAAATTGAAACTAATAACCAGAAATATCTTGGAAATTGTTAACTCTACAAAAATTGCATAAGGGACAAGCTGTGTGTTTTAACGAGATCTATATTTTTGTATATCTCATATGAATTACTGCTTATGTAAAATTCCGTCAAAATGAAGACGGTGTCACGGGATATTCACAGAAAATTTAATATTTATTGTATTTTTCATGTAAATATCTTTAATATACGGTATTTTAATTAAAAACAATAGTTATTTTTCAGAAATTCAAAAATTTTGAAAATGTTGCAATGTAAGGGATAGTTTGGGGGGATTTTCTTGAAAATCTTCGTGTCGCATTATTGTAAGATACTGAACTTAAATACCAGGTTTGGTATTTAAGTTCATGTTCACGAACCTTTATCTAAAATGCTTTTTTGGTTTCATGGGGCATTAAAACGTATATTTTCAGTGAAATCTCAGTACCGAATTTTTGGTGGAATGCAATACCTTCACTACTTAAGTACCACGTACGTGCTAGAGAAAGTAAAATGTTCCAAAGTTACGTGTTCCATTGAGATGATTTCTCAAACTATTCTTACAAAAGCTTATTCCTCTAAGTACATACTCCATGCTATTCGAGAAAAATATTCACATAAATGGTCTAATTACTTGACTATTCCAGTTGAAAAATTCATTATGCCCATACTTTTCTCGAATCTACTTTAGTTTTTCTACAGTTTTGAAGTACACAATGTGCCAGAATTCTAACTTTGGATGCTACACTTTATTCCGTCTGAAACAGACTGTACACTTCTGTGTATACAGCAGAACTCGTGTCCAAGAATTGTACTGTTGCAAAATCCGTTATGTCCATTTTACTTTCTCTAGCATATATGTGCAATGTATATAGTAGACAGAGAGAGTATTGTATTCCACCCAAAAATTAAATACCAACATTTTACCGAAAATACGTGTTTTAGGATCCTTTGAATCCAAAATAAAAATTTTTAGTGATAGGTAAGTGTGTGTGTGTCTGTCTTTGGATAGCATAACTTATAACATTTGGTATTTAACCGACGTTAAATACCTAACGTGGAAACGTGGAAACTTTCTCGAAAATTTTTGTTTTCCCAAAAGTGGCTATAATAATTAAGTGTGTGATATCTTTATGACAAATAAGAGTAATCTTACTTTTTCTGGAAATTGAGTATGAAGTCTTCATTATGGCTGACTTTTACTAACCTGGTAAATCGTAAGAGATAGACAAAAATTTAGTTCACAAAAATGTATATCTTGTCAAGAACATAGTACATTAAAATTATTCGGGGTTGACAGTGAAGGTTTTCCTAGCGATTTCCAATGAATGATTTCAATTTTAAAATACTTATACGTTTCTCAAATGGAAAATTGTTATAAACAGTCAAGCAAGGTGTAGCACATATCGATCAGCTCATCTTTTGACTACCTATCGTTTAGGCTAGGTATTCCCTTATTCTCCCGTTTTTACAAGAGAGCATTTCTCCAAACGTTTATATCGATATACCTTAAGTGAATAGAAAATAATTAAATGTGTTCCATTCACATGACTTTAGTTAAGGGTTATGCAAACAAACTATTCTTACAAAAGATTGTTATTATTTTAAGTACATCATGCTAATCGAGATAAGCATTGCCAGAAATTATCTCATTACTTGTTTCCTTGCAAATAGAAGGGAAATAAGGGAATATTCTAGCCGAAAGCGACAGTTAGATAAAATAATGAGAAAAAAACCCCAAGAATCCAAGATTGCAAAACAAATACCTTACTCAGAATGTTGAAGTTCTTAAATATAGTCACGTGTTTTGTCTGCAATTCATTGCCAGTGACGTGCAAGT
This sequence comes from Hymenopus coronatus, assembly GCA_030762935.1. Lineage (NCBI taxonomy): Eukaryota > Metazoa > Arthropoda > Insecta > Mantodea > Hymenopodidae > Hymenopus > Hymenopus coronatus. The sequence continues at coordinate 38,643,218 of CM060888.1, forward strand.
TATTTGTTTTTACAATAAACCAATCAGATGTAATTCTGGTATCATCCCATTTCTGAAGTATGTTTCTATATACATATTGGCATGTCAAATAATCAGATTATGCCTTTTTTGAGCGAGAAGCAATATACCGAGTTTTGTTTGTTTATAAAGTATTTCACATCTTTTAAAAGCACTATTGCTATTATTTTATAACTGGCTCTTATAAATCCAGCAACGCACAAATTTACAATAGTTGAAAGATTGTATCTCTCACGGGTGATATTGTGTATTTTGCTGTCATATATATACCCGAGAGCTGGACGAAATAAGAGGGGAGGTCCGGAACTACAGGGTAACTCAAAGAGCATTGAATGAACACAAAAGAAACGATGATAAAACTCTCCCTAGGGCAAACACCTGGCCACGGTGTATAAGGTGGCACTAACCCATGTAGTGACTATGACTTCCCTTTTGTCACCCATATAGAAGTTATAGGAACTAACAACTGAAGTATTTAACTTTTTATTTGCTAAGGAAGAAACTAAATATTTTTACTTTATCTACTTAATACCTAGTAAATGGGTGCATTTCACCCAAAATTCGATTCTGGGCTTTCACCGGTAATACACGTTTTAGGTTCACCTGAATAAAAAGAAATTCTGATGTGTTTATTCACATGACTTTCTCTACCTGTTCTGAAAACAATCTTATTCTAAGGCCTCAAAACTTATATTTCCGGTGAAATCTTGACACAGAACTTTTGAGTGGAATAGAATACCTACTTCCCATACTTACTATATGCAGTAAAGAAAAGAAGGTACCTGGTATATGTACAGCTTATAGGGAGCACTATTTTAGGTTTGTTAGCTGCATCTAACAAGACATATTCCAATTATCTGGAGCTTACAACCTGGTGAAATGCAAGGTGAGTTAGTGAATAATAATTTAGCGGTATATTTATATAATCATTAACTTTACATTTCACTATTGCAATGCTGAAGTTTATAGGACCAATACGATGTAAAGAAGCAATAAATATACTCTTACAAACCCCCTAGAACTGGTATTGTCAGAGTAAAACTTGATTTTATTTTCCCAAGTGCAATTGCTTACTCCCATGAAGAAATAATTTGTAGGATGCCTAGAATGATCAAGTGTTCAAGATAGTTAAAAAGAAAGAAAAAGGGAACAGTAATGTTATGTAATAAATTATTCCATGGCGCATAATGAATGTTTGTCTAGTTTGTATATAATCATATTTAAATGTATGTTAATTGCAGTTGTTATAATGGAATGAGCTACATCGAAGCTAAATGAACATGTCAGTAAGTTATGACGTACTATTTGTTAATTAGAGTAGTATGCCAATCAAATGCTCGTTACTTATTGAGGAGCATTTCTTTCATACAACAAAAAGCGTGCAGTTGTCCAAATTCACCTGCTTAATGACAATTTGAGATAATAATCTAGCTACTTACTCCTTCATTTAATATCCAATCGGTTATTCTAATATAAAGTAGCATATAGTACGTCTATTGCACAACATTTAGTTCAGTTTGATAATAGCGTAATTTTAATAACTTTATTAAATTTTATTAGGTGAAGATGTCATTTGGGGAGGTGATTTCGTTTGTATATAATAAACAGGTGAGTTGGAGTGAGATAAGAATATGAAAACCAAAGGTAATCTGATAATAACTAGAAGTTCATCTTCTGCAAAATGTTTTAAAATAGTTTTTACTTTCATCAGTAATCACTTATATTAAGTGGAGATGGTAAATTGAATTCCTCCCAAAAATTCTATATCGAGACTTCATCAGAAATTTTCATTTTCAGGCTCCCTGAATCCGAAAAAAGCTTTACTTGGAAAGAACGTAGGTGTGTGTGAGTGTGTGGTGTTCGTGTTTGTGTGTGTGTGTTAATAGTACAACTCAAAATCTGATGTGTTCCATTAACATAACTTTCTATAGCTGTTCTATATACAAACTATTCTTTAAAAGATTATTCTGCTATCTACACCTTGCTAATTTTTTTTCTTTATTTTTTAACTATAATATACAGTTCCGGAGGCTTACCAGGACTCCGGCGCTGTATTCTTTTTTCCTCTCCCCCCCCAGTTTCCTAAATTTCCTTAGTTGATCTGTTAATTTAACATGTTCTTTTTACATATATACACAGACACACACACATTTACAAACACATAAACACCCATACCCATAGCGGGACTCGAACCCACGATCCCCTGCGCCACGAAGCACCAAATCGGGCGCGGCCATGGAGACCGGCAGCTAATCGAGATAAACATTGGCAGAATTGGTCTTATTACTTGTTTTCTTATAAGCAGAAGGGAAATAGGGAATACATTATGCAAAACGATAGTCAAATTCTTTAAAAACTGGTCGCTCTGTGAAAAAATGAGGTTCGATTCGTTTGGCATAGTCCCGTTTGAGAAAAGTTAGGCAACTTAAAACCAATAACAAGGAATACCTCGAAAATGGTCAACACTACAAGAAAAACAATTATGACATAAATGTTGTGTTTTAAAAAGACCTACAGTTTTTATGAACCTAGTTGGTTTATCTCTTACGGTTTAACAATTATGCAAAATTCTGCAAAACTCATTCAGTATAAAGAGGTCTTCAGAGGCCATTTCTACACAATTCAAAGTATACATTTTATCTTTAAATATCTTTTATCTTTAATATAGGATATTTTAATAAAACACGTTATTGCCATTTTGAAAAAATCACATTTTCAAATAATTTTCCATGTAAAGCGTAGTTTGTGTTGGGGTTGGGGGGGTTCTTAAAAATCTTCGTGTCACATCCTTTGAAGATACTAAACATAAGTACCAAGTTTTATATTTAACGGTATTTTCATTTTTGAGCCATTCTATCCATTGCCACACTCACATGACCTTTTTCTAAATAAATGTCGGACTCAGGGGACAAAAGATGTATTTCCGATGAAATCTCGACATAGAAATTTTGGGTGGAACACAATACCTTCTCTAGCTGCTACGCACATAGTATGTGCATACATATTGGCTAGAGAAAGTAAAAATTAGTTAAATACCGAGTTGGTATTTAAGTTCAGCTCCTTCCAAGGATATTTGCAAGCAATCTGATTGGACAATCAATGAATTGCTAGCCCAAGGCGTCTCGTTGGAGCAGCATTTCTTCTATGTCAAGATGTTAAGGATAAACCGCCTATACTCGGTCCTTGAGCCTTATAGCATAGGCCTATTTTACAATGTTACAAGCTTTGTTCATTGTAAACTTCCTTTGTAATTTCAAAAAAATCTGTAAACTTATATATTTACAGGTGAGTTTTATAGAGTTTACAAGAGTTTTGTATCGCAGTTAAATAGTAATTCCACGCATTTATAATTTGTGTCTGTTAACTAAGCGGTTTATCTACAAATACTTTATAGAATAACTTATATTTTAAAATGTTATTTAAGAACACTTCTAGTGATTAAAAAAATATTGAAATTCATTCAAACGAAGGTAGAAGACAACAAACATTATAGGCTGAGAATTAATGCTTTTACATTTATTTATAAATACAGAGTTTTTGGTGTAAGTATGCTGCATCCATGCTCTGGACTAAGTTGTTTATATATTTTTTATTTAACAAATTATGTATGCATTTTTGTTCAGGATATAATGAAAGTTGTCCTTAAGAATGTAAATATTTTCAATCAAATGTAATAATATAACTATGATTAATAATAATAATAATAGGTAGCTAATAATAGGAAGAAGAATACAACACTTTTACTTATTCACTAACTAAACCTTTAAATTAAAAAAGTATACATACACACAATGAAAAACAATCAGCTCCAGCTATTTTTGAAATGAATAATTTCTGATTTTGTGAATCCCTATCTTCAGTAACAAAAATGAGTGGACTGGCTTCTCTCTTCAGTATTAACACATATTGGTTTGTTTCGACTCTCCTCGAAACTCGTCGGCTAGGCTTCGCCTGGCAAGAGAGAAGACCTGAGAGATTTGTTGAAGTGACCTTCCCCTTCACGTCTTTACGCGATTATGTACCGAATATAGAGGTCGTGAGGCCAGACAAGAGCAAAATATTAAGTTGCGCAGTGGCAACCATTTATCTGCAGAGCTGATGGGGGAGAAGTTGCGCCAACATGTATGCGTGGTAGTCAAAACGTTTCTATTCACGAAGGAGGAAGTACGCTAATGCTAGTTTTAGAGCGGTGTTTATGCAAATACATACTAGCAGGTTATTGTTAACCTTAAAGAGGACATCAATAGCGCTGCTGCTTATGGGTATGAAGATGAAAAGGCAATGGGCGGGATTGAGGAAGTGTAGTAACATGTGGTGAGTACAGTAATACTGAATGTGTTCATGGTTGCCAACTCATTGTATGATGAGCTGTATCGCAACCAAAAATAAACATATCGATATTTCTTCAAACAAAACATTCCATCACACCCTCTACGTATTTTTAATAACATATTATATATGTATATAATTATCTTTATAACGAAGTGATTTTGCTATGATTATGGATATGTGCCAACAATTATTTTTATGTGAGCTGCACGCTGTTGTGGTTGTGTTATTCGCGCCAAGCTGGCGTCACTCCTCCCAGCCGTTGTAGAGAGGGAGGGGAAGGAAAGCAACTTCCCCTATGCGCAAGATTTGTTCTTGTCTCACCTCACGAACCATACCAAATCGGTCAGTCATACTACTTCCGCATGAGAAGACAGGCTACCATGTATTGTGAAGAGTTAAAGCGGGCGTTAAACACTACCAAAAAAAAAAAAAAAATGTATTGTGAACGGAATTGAGATTTATTGCAAGGGGCCAATTTTATGCCGTGTGTATGTATGTGTGTGTACGTTACGGAGAGGCATTCCACACTGCAGCCGTGGGCTTATTGTACATCAGACCCCTGGAGGAAGGATGAGATGAGTGAAATTGAGGGGGTCAGCGCAACAGTGGTCTAACCCAGAAAAAGATTTGCACCACATTAATAAAAATTGTTAGGTATATCTCAACATTATGTTAACAGTACTCAGTGCGCAGTTGTGTAATAATCTGGAAAAGTGTCAGTGAACAATCAGTTCAATTAAAATGAGGTTTTCATTATTCTTGAAGAAACCAGGTATTTTTAACTGAGTTATTCTCCATTTTTTAAAAAGATGGGTTAGACAACTGTTGCACGGACCCCCTCAATTTCAGTGTGTGGCCAACATCCGGAGAGGGAGAGAACCGCCACGAGGATCCTTAACAACTAACAAGCAATTCTTCATCTCAACGCGGAGAGCACCCAACACTCAGTCCCGAATCACCTGAGTCCGCAGACAATAATTAATACCATCTCGCTGCCGAGAACTGTATTTCCAAAGGGCAGTCATCGTCGATACTTACAACCTGAAAGAAATCGGCTGGGATGAAATGAAGATGAAATGAAGGGATAGGAAATTCGGGGAAATGAAGAATTCTCCCCAGCATTCGCCCAGTGAACCGTAAAACCCCCGAAAAACCCATGAGTCAGAGAGGTTGGCCGCGGGGAACCGATCCCAGACTCCTCAATGCCAGTTCCAACAAAACTCCTGAGCCATCTGGCTCGGTAATTTTATGCCATAATAATAAGCTAGAAGGCGGCGCCGTGTCAGAGTGGTTAGACCGCTTGCCGCCCACCTAGGCGGCCGGGTTTGATCCCAAGCGCCCGCATGTAGGATTTGTGGTGGACAAAACGGCGAAGGGTGATTTTTCTCCGGGTCCTCCTGTTTCCCCCGCAACTCATTCCACCATCATCACTTTTCCTATCACTTTTCGCTTGCATTTCATATCATTCAACTTCCTCACGCTCATATCTGCTACGGACCGACCACTCATTCCAGGTTCTTCATACCATGGTTTCGGGCCGTTGGCTCCGCGACAGGCTTCTAACCTCTAGGCATCCGCTTGTAAGTCCTAGGGCCCCCCCCCCGGGTGACAGTTCTAAATACGGGGAGGGTATGAAGACTACGTAATAATAAACTAGAATGCAAAAAGCCAACAGATTAGGAAGACATTCTTTGATATTTGTAAATTTAATAGACATTCTTATTTCACAAATTTACAGTGCTTCGCAACTAGGATGAGTTGCAAAGCACTTCGCCTAGATATCCCACAGAATACTCCCATCATATTAACAAGCTAATTTTTACTTTCTCAACATGCACTCTGTACGTAGTGCATAGAGAAGGTATTGTATTGCACCCGAAAATTCGATGCCGAGATTTTACCGGAAATACATGTTTTGAGACCCCCTGAATAAAAAAAAATTAGAAAAATGTCCGTGTGTGTGTCTGTGGGCAGCTTAGCTCAAAAACAAAAGACCGTCAAATACCAAACTCAGTATTAAGTTCGCTATCTTCCAAGGATGCGACACGAAGATTTTCAAGAAAATCCTCTCACTCCAATTACCCTTTACACGGAAAAAATTGTGTATATTTTGATTTTCTCAAAAATAGCTCTAACGATATTGATTAAAATCTCTTATATTTAAGATATTTGGATGGCAAATAAAATGTATATCTTGAATTTTCTGGGAATAGCCTCTGAAGACATCTTTATTCTGGATGAATTTTGCATAACTGGTAAACCGTAAGCAATAGGCAAAAACACACTACACAAAAAATGTAGATCTCGTTAATATACACAATTTATGTTATAAGCATTTTTTTCGTGGAGTTGACCGTTTTTGAGATATTGCTTGTTATTAGTTTCAGCTTTAAAATACTTTCTTTTCCATAAGGATTTTGTCAACTCCTTCAAAGGAACACTGAACAAAGGAAGTTCAATCACTTAGCAACCAGCTTTTAAAATATTTGACTATCGATTCCGCCTTTAGTACTCCCTTATTTCCCTTCTACTTATAAGGACGCAAGCAATAAGACCATTTCTGCTATTTTTTTCGATTAGCATTAAGCTAATAGCTTTTTAAAAATAATTTATTGTAGAGATGAGAGAAGCCATGTGATTGTAAAACATCAGATTGTTTGAACTGCAATGGGATGGACAAAGGCAGAATTGGAGCTATCCTAAGTTAGTCTAAGGCATCCATGTTAGTTTTCAACAGAAAACGTGTTTTGGTCCGCAGCCAATTTTATTTCATGCAGAAAGATATGACAGTAAATGAAACACGAGAATACTGCTTTTAAAGGCTGGACCTTAAATTTTAATACACAAGGAGTGGCAAGCAAACAAGCTTTGGTTATGTATCTCAACAGGAAAGGTAGCAGCTATTGTTGGATATCAACAATCTAACGTTTGATTTTTATTTGAGCATATGTCACGAAATTTCAGCGAAACAGATAGTGTTTGTCATATTAAGGCTTCCTCTCGCCGATACAAAGGCAATAGCATAAGAATAAAAAGTTATTTACACTTTAAACAAACATACATTTGTGTTCAAAAACCTTAATATACCTCAAGCAGATGGATTTTACTACACTGAGGCAGTGGAAAAAAATTGATGATCTGATTCATTTTACTTTCTCCACCTATTATGCATACAAACTACCAGTAGAAAACATTCTTTAATCTATATCTTGCTAATCTTATTACTTACTTCTTTCTGAGCAGAAGGGAAACAAGGGGTTGCGCTAGGCTAAAGCGATAGTCAAATATTTAAAAAAAAAACTGACCGCTATGTGAAAAATTGAAGTTCAGTTCGCTTGTACGGCCCGCAGTAAAACAAAAGATGAAACGAAAGGTGACTTCCTGTTTGAGAAAAGTTAGGCAGTTTAACACTGAAACAGATAACAAGGAATATCTCGGAAACGGCAAACTCTAAAAAAAAAAAATACATAAATTGTGTGATTTTAAGAGATCTACATTTTTTATTGTGTAATAAGTTTTTGTTTATCTCTTTCGGTTTATCAGTTATGCAAAATTAGTCCAGAATGAGATCTTCAGAGGCTATTCCCAGAAAATGCAAGATATAGATTTTATTTATCATGTAAATATCTTTCATATACTACATATTAATCAAAATCCTTAGAGCCATTTTTGAGAAAAACAAAATGTTTCCTTGTAAAAGGTAGTTAGGGGTGGGGAATTTGCCTAAAAATCTTCGTGCCGCATTCTTGGAAGTTCCTTATATACCAATTTACAAGGCACTCGTTTTCCAGTTATGCTGTTCACCAACATACACACACTGACCTTTTTCTAAAAATGTTTACTTTGGATTCAGGGGTTCTCAAAACATGTTTCCGGTAAAATCTCGGTATCTTTGGGTGGAATACAATACCTTCTCTACCTACTATGTATGTTGTAGATATACATACGGATATTTTTCTAAAAATGCTTTTCTGTACTAAGGAAACATCAAAACATCTTTCCGAGTAAATCTCAGTATTAAATTTTTGCGTGGAATACAATACCTTCACTATACACTATATGCATAGTGCGTGTAGCAGTAAATATGCGTAACTCTCGCACTACCATTTTCATGCTATAGAGAGTTACGTAGTTATCTTTGGATATTTTACGTTTCATATAAAAATATCTTATGTATTATATTCACATGACTTTCTCTCTCTCTATCGTTTATTAATGGGTATTCTTATAAAAAAGGTATTACTTTCTCTACTTCGCATATAGAAGAAGGAGACTAATCATTTTCGTGTGTCGTTAAAGTGAACGACAGATCTGCCTTTAACTGGAAGAGATATAGGGGAACAAGCTGAGCTAAAGCGATAATTTAACTACTTTCGCTATGCAGTTGGCATTGAAATTCGGATCTCTTTGCATGACCAAGAGTAAAATAAAAGAAGCACGGGTGACAACTCCCTGTTTGAGAAAAATGTAAGTGTTTTAAAATTGAAACCAATAACAATAAATATCTCGGAAATAGTTATTTCAATAACAACAATAAATAAATTGCGGCTTTAACGAGATCTGTGTTTTTGTAAAGTTTTTTCTATCTCTTGCGATTTTCAGTTATGCTAAAATCATCCAAAATGAAGAAGACTTCAGAGGTTATTGCCAGGAAATTCACAATAAACGTTTTATTTGTCATATAAACAATTATATGACATTTTAATGAAACTCGTAAGAACCCTTCAGAGGTTATTGCCAGGAAATTCAAGATAAACGTATTATTTGTCATATAAACATATTATATGACATTTTAATGAAACTCGTGAGAACCCTTCAGAGGTTATTGCCAGGAAATTCAGGATAAACGTTTTATTTGTCATATAAACATATTATATGACATTTTAATGAAACTCGTGAGAACCCTTCAGAGGTTATTGCCAGGAAATTCAGGATAGACGTTTTATTTGTTATATAAACATATTATATGACATTTTAATGAAACTCGTGAGAACCCTTCAGAGGTTATTGCCAGGAAATTCAGGATAGACGTTTTATTTGTTATATAAACATATTATATGACATTTTAATGAAACTCGTGAGAACCCTTCAGAGGTTATTGCCAGGAAATTCAGGATAAACGTTTTATTTGTCATATAAACATAATATATGACATTTTAATGAAACTCGTGAGAACCCTTCAGAGGTTATTGCCAGGAAATTCAGGGTAGACGTTTTATTTGTTATATAAACATATTATATGACATTTTAATGAAACTCGTGAGAACCCTTCAGAGGTTATTGCCAGGAAATTCAGGATATACGTTTTATTTGTCATATAAACATAATATGTGGCATTTTAATGAAACTCGTGAGATTTCTTTTTGAGAAAATTAAATATTTTGACGCATAACTTGAATATCAAGTTTGATAGTTATTCGACTTTTCGTTTGGCACAAACATGGACACACACAAACACACACACACATACACACACGGAGTTCTTTCTACAAATGTTTTTTTTAATGTAGGGACTCTAAAATATATATTTAGGGCAAATGCAACTGGATGAATACAGAACGAAAAGAAATGGTTTACTCAGAAATGCATTAGATAGATTATTAAACAGAGAAAAATATTCAGGGAAGAAGTTTGCATATATATATATATATATAATATACAATGCAGGTTGTCCACAGTAATATTCCCAAAGGTATAGCGACGCTGTTAGTTGGATTTATATGAAATTAGTGTTATTGGATCTTGTCTACAGCCACCACTACCTCGAAATCTGCAAGAGCTCCGACTTTGTATCACTGCTGTAAATATGTTGTGGGAATATCGCCTTGATGTCTGCAATGTGACACGTAAACTTAACATGACAGCGACGCCATCGACAGCTCGCAAGGAACCTTGGCCTACCGTCCGGCCGCTGCGTCCTCCATCTCGATCCATGGATGGGGTGCAGTATTGGAGGGTGAGACGTAGCGCCCCCGGCCGGTTAATAAGGTCCTCATGACCTGGAGTTGGTACGTCTCCATCAAGTAGCTCCTCAATTGGCCCCCCCCAGAGACCTCACAAGGCTGAGTGCACCCCGGACCAGGTCTCCCAGCGGGGGCAAAATCCCCACGCCGGTGCTGGGAATCGAACCCAGGTTTCCCGTTTGGTAAGCAGCTGCGCTACCACTGCTTTAAGGAGACGACCCCAACGACGCCATACTTAGTTATAACCGGAGAATGCTTTTTGGATACTTTTTATTCTTGTAGACGCAGTTACTTGCTAAGCTATCAATTGCTGTCGCCGAGCAGCAGGTGATAAGATATACTTTATAAGTAGCCCTCCTGTTCAATGGAAGGTCTGAAACACTGTCGAAATATAATCAGAATCTTCTGAAAGTCTCCTTTCTCCCGAACTCTCGAAGGTTCTGGAGATCATGTAAAATTGGGTGTATAACGTAGCGTTCTTGCGAGTAAGCTAGTTAGTAAGTGGGTGAACTTCTGGTGCAACATATACGTGCTCTTCTCCGAGCAAGTTTGTGACGACATACTACTTCAGGATACTAGAACTGTTTTGTATTCGACTACACAGCGAGTAAGCCATCCGACTGTGTCGCGAAGAAAGTGAAGCGACAGTGAGAACTGAAAAAGTGATAGAAAAATGTTGAACTGAATCACGCTAGTGAAATGAGAACTTTAGAAAAAATGGAAATGGAGTTTTATTTATGGATGCTCTTTAACTACTGTGGTTCTCAGCGTCCAATTTTATACCGAGCTTGAAAGACAGCTTAATTTTGCTCAGAGGCCTCTTTTTTAGGCTTGAAGTTCTTTCACGTGCCGTAAATCTAAGACAGGGATCAACGGCTTTACTTTCCTTCCGAAGGAAGCCATGCTAAGGATTTTTACACCTGAAAAAATCCATCATCCTCCGCCGGGTTTGAACCCACGACCTTGGGTGTATGGAGGACGACAGAGAAGAACTGAGGGACAGCTAAACTGGACTAAATCAAAATATTCAAATGAATGTTTCATACGCGGAAAAGGCAGAGGAATGTGGAACATAGGGAAGAACGGAGGAAACTTTGCGAAGATAAAATGCGTACAACAATGATACTAATCTACTGAAAATTTGAAGAAAGTTTTTTTTGGGTACTTAGAAGAATAGAAACCTGGAGATACGGCTTTACCACTGAGGAATCTCATTAATTATGTAAGACGTACAAGGAGAGATAAACATAATTAATGAGTCTCTATGTATCTATCCCTAGTTTTGCATAATTGCCATCCTTCTACAGGTTACTGATTGCGCCTGCTTCATCACTGCACATTTTGGACGGTATGGAGGGGAATAAAACTCCAGGTGCTTTATATCCTGAACATGAGTAAACAAGCTTTTATTTTTTCTTGGCTCACTGACCGGAATAATCACCTGTCACGATAATACTTTATCTATCAAATTTATTGCTTTTAAATTATACTCGTGGTTCGCATTTAGCACATGATCCCAGCATGTAGCCAAGTGTTTCTCTCTTACTACGTTCCAGAAGATAAAGTGGGTTGTTCTGAAACTTCTGCCGGTATAGCGTGAACTCCTCAAATATTTGACATTTTCAGAGCATGGGTATCTTCCAAAAATGCCACATGAAGATTTCCAGAAACTACCCTTACCTCAAACTATAAAAAGGGGTCGTTATTTTAGATTTTCTCAAACTATACTTATGTTTTTGATTGAAATGCCACATTAGAAATATTTACATTACAAGTAAAATGCATATCTTGATTATTTGGTGGGATCTATTTTATAAACTCAATTTATTTCAAACACGTTGCTTTATGACATGTAATTTCCGAAATATCATTAGCATTTCGAATTGTTCAGTACTATTGCTATTCTTTTAAAGTCCTGTCGAATTTCAGTTATTCCTCGCGATTGCATAAAAACAGTATTTACTTTTACGTCAGAATATAGTGGCCGGTTCTTAAACAGTTGACCATTGCTATTCCGTTTGTATCTTTAACAAAATGCGAAGTTGAAATATTTTTGCAAAGCTTTATTTCGAGTAAAATGATGCAGATGGAAAGAAGTTCGTACCAGGTTTTTTACTGGCGGGTTTGTTACGGGAACGAGAGCACTGGAATAGCGCAATTATATTTTTCCATGTGCAAGCGGTGGTTCCAGCCCCGAGTCATTCTCCTTGACAGCAGAGAGGAAGAAGATGCGCGAAAAGTGTTCGCGCGAGTCACTGGCCCCGGAGGAAGCACCGAGCAAGAATGAGAATCAATTATCGCGAGAACCTTGGGCGAGAAGAGGCCAGCTAGGAGATACTGGTAATCGGTTCGGCAAGAGGTCGTTTAGGTCAGCTAAGGCAGGCTTCGGATTTCAAAATTTAGGGGGATATGTTTTCGGCTTAAGGACCTTATTGCCTGCTCCTTTATTAAAAAGACTTAATTTCGGGTAAATACTCTTATGGGAGAATTAGATTTTGTAAAAGGTGTTAAAGAAGAAAGAAAAAAAAAGGAGGGGTTACAGATACGAAGCCATGTTATATGAAGAATATTTAACTGTTACATTTTGTAATTGTTGTATAACTTTTACTTCCCGAGTGGAAGCTTGTTATTCGAGGTTAATGTGAATAAGAATTTTTTCAATATATGTATAGAATACTTTACTGCAGATTTTTTAATATTGAAGTAAAAATAATTCCTTTCACTCTTCCTATAACGCGTTCCTAATTGCATTAAGTTAACGATGCATGGCAGTGCTAGAGAAATGTTAAGAATTCCAAACAAAACGCGACAGATTTTAACTCAAAATAGCTGCGTGGTATTCTGCAACTCTTTTAACATACGAAGGGATATCTGCTGCTTACGTCAAAAAATTGAGGCAGTTGGGCCATAAGTATACTCGCTAATAAACGTAAAGAGGGTAGAGAGAGAGAGAGTCATGTGATTGTAACGTGTCAGAACTTGACAGTCGATGCTAATAAACCTTGCTGTACGATGATAAACCCAAATAAGGTAAACTTGTGTGGCAAATTAAATATATATTGGGACCTATCCAACGGCGGTGATGATAGATTGTTGAACTAATACAGCATGCCTTTCTGGGCGTGTCCATGTTTTGTAGACCAACAGCAAGCCTCTTTATCAATATTTTGAAGCAACCACGTGGTTAGAAACCCTGTTTGAGTTAAGATCAGAGCAGCATGAAACAAAATATTGAAGAAACCAGCAGCCACCTCTTCTAGCTTGTTTCCAACAAACTATGAACATTATGTTATCAGCAGCACTTTTCTCCTGAGAGAAGTACAAATACTAGTAATTTGTGTTGATCTTTTATGTGCATGACAGCATAAAAGCAGGTAAATGGAGTATTAAAAGGCGATTATTGCCGTAGCGATACCAGATATTTTAATCTTTGTTTTCCGCACATGCGCAGTTAATCATCTGTGACAGGATCCTGTTTTTGAAAGGTATGCGTGTTGCAATTAATCTTGCGGCGGCACCCAGCGGCGTCCGTTTGATTCATAAGCTTTTTCCAAACTTCTTACAACTGCTGTTGCTAGGCGTGAACAAGCTCAGAAGTAAGCACGCTTCATTTGGCTTCTGCTTCAGAACCGCTCATCCATACACAGACTTGTTATCAAAAAAGTTCGATCACGTATTGATTTCTTGTTGCCACCTTCGTGCTAGTGATTCTTAACGAGATCGACCGCCACTTTAGTTAGAGAGACTCAAAGCGAAAAACAAAGAATAGAATCTCAAGCGTAACCACCAACAGCTAGATCAAGAGCGTTTATAGGAGCTGGGAAGGTGTACATAAACTATATAGCTCACGGCTAATTTGCCTTAAAAGACTGTTATGATTAGAAAATAAAACAGAGCTGAAAATTTTTATTTTCTCTAGCCTGTATGCGTGTGCAATGTATATAATAGCTAGAGAGGTATTCTATTCCACCCAAAAATTTAATGTCGAGATTTCGCCGGATCTTTTAAGGCTCCTTTAGTCTGAAACAGCATTTTTGGAAAAAGGCCCTCGTGTGTGTGTCTGTGGGCAGCACCGCTCAAAAATGAAAAGACATATAGTTAGTTCTCTTTAGGGATGTATTCTTCTTATAACGTTCTCGCATTTTTTGACCCCTTCAAAAAGGCATTGTCAAACTCTGCAAAATGCGCTTCTATCTCGAAGATGACCGCGACCTATTTCTTTATGAAACTGTAGGGAGCCAGGTCGGGTAAAAAGAGGGGAGGGGGTTACGTCAGCAATTCAGAACTCAATTCATGCAGCTTGACGGCGAATGTACTGCTGCGTTGTCGTGATGAAACATCACTTTATTCTTCACCGAGTAAGGCAGTGTCTCCAATCTCTTGTGAATCGGACCAGTATATTCGATTAGATTACGTAACGGGGGTATCTGAAGACTTCCTATGCCTCCACACTTGCGCCCTTGACGAGTTCCAGAAGCTTGGTTCCAATATTTTAGATCGGAATATAGAATTTAGGATCAGATTCTAAACGTACTCTACTTCAAAAAGAATGTATCTTTTCCATTCTAGAGACGGACAATCAAACAAAATATATGAAGCTAATTTCTCAGCTTGTTTAGCTAGTTGATAATGTGGGATCTCTACGATATATTCCCACCGTATGAAGATGTTTCCTAAAATGGCCATGTCCAGCAACTAATGCAATCATTATTTTAAGCCATCTCCTGTCTTGTCGTAAGAGAAGCCTAGAAAAAAACGTTGTTAGCTTCCCTTATCGGGCCAATAGCTTACAGAAGTATTGACCAGGAATCCTTTACCTTTTTCTAAGAAACCGTTGAGCATGACACTCTTCACATCCCAAAAATTCGTCGCCAACACTTTTCCAAACGTCTTTGCCTTCTTTGTAGCAAGCTCACCAAAGCAACCCAATGTTTTGATTGCTGCTTTATTTCCGGAGGTCAATAATGAATCCAAGTCACATCAACAGTAACAACTCAAGAAAAATTCCTTCGGATTTCGCTTAAGAGTTCCAAACTCAATTTCGAAATTGAAAACGGTACCGACTTGCTTACTATGAGCAATCGTGATACCCATATTTTACCAAATATAAAACATTCCAGGAATTCAATTTTGTCTCTCAGTAATCAGGCCCATATTCATATGGCTTTTTTTTTTCTTTTACTGCTTTGAAGTGGGGAGGTCGTCCCCAAAATATTTGACACTAATAAAGAGACAATATATATCAATATATATATATGGCAACAAACTTGGAGATAGAAGTGGGAGAGAGAGAGAGAGAGAGAGAGAGAGAGAGAGAGAGAGAGAGAGAGAGAGAGAGAGAGAGCGAGACACACACACACACACACTCTGGAGGCCCATATTCATATGGATTTTTCTTTTTTTCTCTTTTACTGCTTTGTGGTTGGGAGGTCGTCCCCAAAATATTTGACACCAATAAAGATACTATATATATATATATATATATATATATATATATATATATATATATATATATATATATATAGTATATATTTGGCAACAAACTTGGAAATAGAAGGGGAACACACACACACACACTCTGGATGGCCGCGCCGTAGCCGAGTGGTTAAACCACTCGCCTCTCACCTAGACAGCCCGGGTTCGGTCTCAAGCGACCGCACGTGAGATTTGTGGTGAACAAAGCGGCGCTGGGGCGGGTTTTTTCCGGGTTCTCCGGTTTCCCCCGCCATCGCATCCACCGGTGCTCCATCTTCATTCATGCATAATCAGTGTCACCGCCTACGGTGCCATAAGTAGTTAAAGCGGGCGTTAAACACTAAAAAAAAAAAAAAAAAAAAAAAAAAAAACAGCGCTTCACAAAATGGCGGGGAAAGCAAAAACAGAAATTAAAGAATTTAACAAGGGAAGAACGCTTTTCTTTGCTCATTAAGTAATTCCTGTATGTTTATTTGACGAAACGTTACACGGCATATACCTATAGAGATTTTAATTTTGCTAGAGAGAGCTTAAATATATAACTACGTTCCACAAGCATTTATAAACGAAAGCTTTCTCGAAAAGTACTTAAATTGCATCTATGGAATTTGATAAAAAGTTATGAGACATTAAAACGTAATAAAATGATAGGCATTTTAAATTTTAAGAAATGTATGTTATTCCCACTTGGCGAACTTAAACTATAAATTTAATGAAGCAGATTATTTATTGGTTATTATAGGCTGGGCAGCTCATTGGTTAGTTGCCGGTCTTCCGAACTCCAGATCTCGGGTTCAAACCTACCCCACACCGTTTATTTTTTAAGTGTGCATAAAAACGACAGCTCCATATCCGTAGATTTCCTGGCATGTTAAATAAGTCCTGCGTGACCAAATTCCGGCACACCGGTGGCGCTGATATGATCCTGGTAATTGACAGCGCCGTTAACACACACAATACTTTCTTTTTATTCATAGGCACTCCCAAATTTAAACCTAATTTTCTCGCTAACTTTTCTCCATAATTTTACATACTCAAAATGTTTTACACGATGCAACTTTACACCAATTTATATTAGAATTTTTATACTGGCTCTCAAAAACACATTAAAGGAAATAGTTACATTTCTTTTTCGAAATAATACTAGAATTTTGATAAATAAATTATTAAAGTTTGAAAAATCAGGAGATTTAGAGAGTATGAAAAGAAATAAATGTTCCGCACTACTTAGGGATAATATAAACATATAATATGGCAAATCTATTTTTAAGTTAATTTACTGTAAAATACGTTAATATTTTTAAAATATATCATGCGGCGTATTCTTAGTAAAATAGTTAATATGGACAATAACATTTTTATTCAAATAACCATGCAAGCTGGAAATTTGATACATGACAGAAATATCACTATTATTGTGTATAAGTATGAATAAGAGATCGTACATACTATGTACTTTCTAAATTTCACCTTAAGCTGCATGATTACAACCGTTCAAATTTCCAGAACCGATAGTTTCATTTAAGATAGTTCCTTAAATGACCAAGGATTTTTGTGAATGTATAAACTAAGAGATGCAAGTATATAATTAAATAAACGTAATAAGCACTATTGTTGACTCTACAATTCTTGGTTTTTTTTTATCCTTGAAGAAATCTCGCAACATTGAGCAGAACTAGAATTACAGAAAAATACATACTTCCATATCCCCCACTTCCCTCGCTATCCCAGATTTCGCTCTCTTTTGTTCAAATATTCAGCCTTATCGGCTGATCAGGTTTAATGGTATTTCCTTTCACTTTTCATCCGCGAATTGCATTCGGGGAAGGCTCCTTTGATCTTGGCTATTATTTCCGCTTCTTTTACTCTTTTTTCCAGCACAAGTGATATAGCAAATACTGCTTTACACTCTATTAGGTCACTGTAAACTTGAGTTTATAACACATGAAATATTATTATGACAGTAATTTTCTTACAGTGCATTATTAAATGTCAAAGGGCGCCAACTTGATATTTATTAGTTTATTGAAAATACACCACAGTATAAGCAATTGAGATAACATGGATTTGGATTGTTTTGCCGTTATTTAATACTCTTTGTTGCATGGAACACGTCTATACTCCCATATCCCTGCACATTAGTCCGCTATTTACACTTGTATTAATCATATGTGTAATTATAAAGGACAACACATTGTCCTAGCGAGGGCGTCTTTTTGATCGATTGTTGCTTGCCTATATTGGCGAGGAAAGGGCAACCTGATTGTGCTGCGTTTCATTTGTTTAGAATTCGAATCCTGGCTGTTTAGAAGTGATTGACTATACACCGTTTAAATTGGTTTCAACAATATAGACAATAGTGTTCATTACTTTCTCTATAGGCACTATGTACATAGTGTATAGAGAATGTATTGCACTCCACCCAAAAATTCGATACCGAGATTTCACCGGAAATATATGTTTTAGGGTCCCGTTTATCTAAAAAAAGTATTTTCGGAAAAAGGTCCGTGTGTGCGTGAGTGTGTGTGTGTGTGTGTGTGTGTGTGTGTGAGTGTGTGTCCGTGTGTCTGTGAACACGATAACTCAAAAACGAAAAGTAGGTAAAATACCAAACTTGGTATTTAAGTTTAGTATCTTCCAGGGATGCGACACGAAGATTTTGAGAAAAATCCCCCCACCCCTAACTACCTTTTACATGGGACTTTTTTCGAAAATTTTGATTTTCTCAAAAATGGCTCTAACGATTTTGATTAAAATTTCCTATATTAAAGATATTTACCTGACAAATAAAATGTATATCTTGAATTATATGGGAATAGCCTCTGAAGAGTAGTTTATTTTGGATGAATTTTACTAAATTTTGAAGAACTGCTAAACCGTAAGAGATGGACAAAAACTTACTACACAAAAATGTAGAGCACGTTAAAACACACAATTTATGTTATATACATTTTTTTCGTGGAGTTCGTCGTTTTTGTGACATTCCTTATTTTTGGTTTCTGCTATGTAAAACTTATACATTTCACATACAGGAGTTTGTCAACTGCTGTCCATACAAACAAAGGACCTTCAGTGACATAGCAACTAACTTTTGATTATTACTTTAACCTATGGTAGTCCCTTATTTCACCTCTACTTACAAGGAAGCAAGTAATATGGCTATTTCTGTTAATGTTTTACTGATTAGCATGAAGTTAATAGAAGTATAAGCTTTTTAAGAATAATTTGTTGCAGGGATATAGAGAAAGTCATGTGAATGGTACACATAAGATTTTTTTAAATTTGCAGCTCTAATATTGGGAGATGTTGAGCACAATTTTTCGCAGTACAATCATATTGCTAATGAAACCAAAATTTAATTTCACACTTAATATGCAATTGAGGGGCCAGAGGGAGCTATCTCACACATTGTGAAAAAATTAGATTTTTTTTTGTTTTTAGACAGCTTCTGCCGTCTCTCATGTCTGTAGAAATCTTGGTAATATTAACTGTTTTAGAGTGTTATCTACAGTAACTAACAGAAACTGTGTCATTTTCCAAAGTGAGAAAGTTTGAGCCAGATGGGGATATCCCACTATGAAGTTGCCTGCTATTTAAAGAACAATGCCACCAAACGTGCAGAACTTTAACTATTTTAATAGTATTGTTTATTGTTTAAACTATAGGCCAAGAAGTAATGATTTTAGGCCTTAATACGTGAAACGGAATAATATGTAAGAATACATTAAGAATATTATGTAAATAGTTGACATTTTAGGCATTATACTATGCTGCAGATTATTCTGTTTTTCAAAATGGAGGTAAATAGTATAGCTAGTGAAGGAAAGAAACGAATATGCAAGCAAAACATATGGAAAAAAGTTGTTGCTAAACGAAAAAGAAACAATGGTGAGGAATATGAATAATATCATGTTTAGTTTCTCTCTCTGCATAATACATTTTTAGTAAATAATACGGTTTGCAGTGCTAAATAAATAAAAAAAACTGTTAAATATCACTTTTTTGTATTTTCTAGGACATTTCAAAATGTGGATCAAATAATGGAATTAAAAATCTGATGTGTTACACTCACATGACCTTCTCTAGCCGTTCTACAAACTTCTTATTAAGAATAAGAATATTCTTCTTTCTGCACCTTGTTATTCGAGGCATTCAGCACAATGTTATTATTACTTATTACTTAGTTCCTTATAAGTAGGAAGAAAATAAGGGAATACACTAGGCTAAATCGATAGACAAATGTTTTAAAAGCTGTCGTTATGCGATTGTCATTACAAATGGCTTCTTTTCTTGGCCAGGAGTAGAACAAAAGAAAAACGGACACTCCCGTCTGAGAAAAGTATAAATACTTCACAACTGAAACTAATAACATTGAATACCTCGAAAACGGTAAGCTCCACGAAAAAAATATATATATGACGTAAATTGTGTATTTTAATAAGGTCTACAGTTTTTGTATAGTAAGTTTTTGTCTATTTCTTACGGTTTATTAGTTATGCGAAATTAAGAAAAATTCATCCAGAATAAACAGGTCTTTAGAAGCTATTCCCAGAAAATGCAAGATATACATGTTATTTGCCAGGTAAATATATTTAATATACGATATTTTAATCAAAATCGTTAGAGCCATTTATAAGAAAATCAAAATTTTCGAAAAAAATTCCATGTAAAGGGTAGTTTGGGGTGGGGGGATTTTTCTCAAAATCTTCGTGTCGCATCCCTGGAAGATACTAAAACTTAAATACCAAGTTTGGTATTTTACCGACTTTTCGTTTTTGAGTTATCGTGTTCACAGACACACGGACACACGGACACATGGACACACGGACACACACACACACACACACACACACACACACACACACACGGACCTTTTTGTGAAAATGCTTTTTTTTTGGTTATAGGGGACCCTAAAACATATATTTCCGGTGAAATCTCGGTATCGAATTTTTTGGTGGAATGCAATACATTCTCTATACACTATGTACATAGTGCCTATAGAGAAAGTAAAAAATTGTACCTTAGTATTACATTTTTCACCAAATCAACAACTCTAATAAAACTCCTTTTTTCTCAAATTTAGCTATTTGTGGGATAGCTCCCTCTGGCGTTGAGCCCCTCAATCGTAATAATCGTAAAGGACAGAATTTATATCAGAATCAAATATCTAGATTGCAAATATTTGTATGTAAATTGATTAACTTTACTGTTTTGTATATGATGTAAATATGTATAAAAACAACATCAACATATAAATAACCAAGGCACTTGCCATGTATATACATATTATATGACAGTGGTAGGTATAAGTTATACATCAGAGGACATCTCGCGCACTGTGACCTATGTATATCTGTTGTGGCTAACTCACCAGAGAAAAGAGAGGAAACAAAGGAGACCAAGCATCCCACCAGTTTCCACAGGGAATTGACAAGCATCCACATCATCAGTGTGACTTATCGTATGTCACACCAGTAACATCAGATGGAAAAGGGATGAAAGGGAAATGACGGAAAGGAGGTCGCGGTAGGCAACACATTTGCCTACTGACCAGGAAAACTATCAAAAACACACCTCAGAGTGTCAGTCTCACACGTTACCGCGGAGCCATCTCACTGTGTGGCAGTAGTAATCTGTAGAAACATTGCATATTTATTCTGATGCTTACGCAAAGAAAGATATCCATGGACTGCTTGTATATACAACAAACGTAACACTCTATACAGCGATGTCAGTGTACCTCGAAGCGAACTTTAACAAAGTGCTATCCTGGCAATCGGTTTACCATCAATTTATGATACAGCTTGTTTTAAGGACTCTAGTAGTTACCAGAGTCGCTGATGAACTTGAATTTTGTTCCAAAAGAATCATATATTGTAGTGGTAGCGTATCTACCTTAGATTTAAGATCTATCAAGTTCGACTCTTGGTCAGGGAAAATTATTTCCGGAGTGTTCCCTTATCTCGAGATAGAACATATCGAGCAACTCTAAACTCTATGGACCCGGGCTCATTTGAGCATTTGTTCATCATCATCCGATATGAGCTAGGTTCAAATGCGTTCGTGTATGTGTATGTGTGTGTTTGTGTGTGTGTGTGTAGTGGGTAGAACAAACCGTATGATAATTCGTACCTCATTTTTACTTTCTCTACAAGTACTATGTACATAGTGTATAGAGAAGGTATTGCATTTCAACCAAATGCTCGATACCGAGATTACACCGGAAATGGACGTTTTAGGGTCGGGCCGCGCCGTGACCGAGTGGTTAGACCACTGGCCTCTCACCTAGACGGCCGGGGTTCGATCCCAAGTGACCGCATGTGAGATTTGTGGTGGACAAAGCGGCGCTGGGGCGGGTTTTCTCCGGGAACTCCGGTTTCCCCCGCCATCGCATTCCACCGGTGCTCCATCATCAGTGTCACCGCCTGCGGTGCCATTGGTAGTTAAAGCGGGCGTTAAACACCACCAAAAAAAAGTTTTAGGGTCCCCTGTAATAAAAAAATAACGGCATTTTAGGTATTGCATTTCAACCAAAAGTTCAATACCGAGATTACACAGGAAATAGACGTTTTAGGGTCCCCTGTATTAAAAAAATTAGAAAAAGGTCTGTGAGTCAGTGTGTCTATGTGTCTGTGAACACGATAACTCAAAAACCAAAAGTCGGTAAAATACCAAACTTGGTATATAAGTTTAGTATCTTCCAAGGATGCGATACAAAGATCCCCCCACCTCAAACTAACCTTTACATGGAAAAATTTTCGATAATTCTAATTTTTTAAAAAATGGCTAACGATTTTGATTTAAGATACCGTATATTAACGATATTTGCACGATAAATATAATGTATATCTTGAATTTTCTGGGAATAGCCTCTGGGGATTTCTTTATTCTGGATGAATATTGTTGGACTTTGCATAACTAGTAAACCGTAAGTGTTAGACAAAAACTTATTGTACAAAATATGTAGATCTCGTTGAAACACACATTTTGTGTTATATACGTTTTTTTCCTAGAGTAGACCATTTTGAGATATTCCTTGTTATTGGTTTCAGTTTTGAAATACTTAAAACTTTTCACAAACGGTAATTTGTTAACTACTGGCAATACAAAGAAACGGATTTCATCCACATGGCAACTAGCTTTTAAAATTTTTGACTATCGTTTTAGCCTAGTATATCCCCTTTTACTTAAAAGAAAGCATTTCTGCTAATGTTTATCTCGATTAGCATAAGTAAATAGAAGAATAAGCTTTTTAACAATAATTTGTTTCAGAGATGTAGAGAAAGTCAAGTAAATCGAATACATAAGATTTCTCATATATGGCAATATCCAAAAAAGATCAGGTACTATGTAACTAATTCTAACCGGGGATCGAAATTGAGCCCAGCCTCATGACCGTGTACGAGCGCTGTATTCATTGACCTCCACAATTATCTTATATTACGTTCCAGTTATCATCAGGGTCCATAATTTATTCGTTCAAATGGCAAGGCAAACATAATGTAAAATCCAATATTCTTTCCATCAACTCTCGTCAAGAGCAATAATGGCGTGATGTTTGAATTAACTCTTGTCAAGAACAACAATGGCGAGATCTTTGCTAAGGAATCAACTTGTATTATTCTTTTGTTGGCATGCGAGGCAATTTAGATATCCAATTTAGCTAGCCTTTATGCGATCATTTTCATCGCTTCAAGTGCGAGGACTAGGTACCAACAAAATTATACTGGAACTAAAGGAAATTGCTGCAAATGAAGCATGAAATCCACAGTAATACAATAGCTTTTTACAAATAGAAATAGGTAAATGCTGAGAAATTATATTTCTCTAGAAATGTTCATTACAATTATTTATCTGTGCGTTTGCAAAATGGTCGATTTTAAATTTTGATTATTTCCAATACGCTCATGTCAACTGTTTACATTATTATCTAGTTGTCAAGCATGAAGTGTTTCCTCATAATTTTTGTTTTTTAATGCACGTTGAAAATATTTAATTACAAATTAATTTAGAGCACCATTGTATTCTATCATCATTGGGTACCATATTGTCAATTTGACAAAAATTGTGAAATGTTTTATTTTTTTTTCCATAATGAAATTATATGAATTCTAAAATTTAATAAAATATACTGTTTTTCACACTGATGCACTTTAGCTACGATTAACTGGAGCTATAAATAGGCTTGCGCATGCTTATTATATTTAAACCTTTCTTTCTCGAAAATGTTTTCCAACACTTCACTCAAAATAGTTTCGACGCATTTTTTTATTCTTTTTTTTTAAAAAACATTTTATATTGAAAAGTCTAGTAATGAAAATGGCCATATAGTTTTACGAACTAATGCTTCAATTTTGAGAAATCAGCTGTGAACTTTTTAAAAATCAAGAGTTTCGGAGACCACGAAAAGAATAATTTTTTTGCAATAATTAGAGTTCATATAAAATGATATATCTATTCGTAAGCCTATTTACTGTATCTAAATCTAAATTAATCTTGGTATTAGAGATGGACGGAATAAGGGTTTCCTGGTAAGAAAGAAGGAGAAATGAACAAAGGAGACAGTAAACGGTTATGGAGGAGAGAGTGATAGAAAGGATCGAAAGAAGCTCTTCGGAATGATGGAGTGAATATGTTAGAACAATGGTGAAGTTAGGTAGCCAAAACATTTTTACAATTGTCACCTGACGGTAAAAGAAAGCGAGGCAGACCAAGAGGAACTTGAAGAGGATAGATTCATATCTGGAGAAGGATGACTGAATAGATCGTGAAGAATGGCAATTGCTAAAAGTGCTGAGGCCCTCAATAGAAAAATCAATGCGTGCCATTCACATGACTTCCTTTACCTGTTCTGTAAACAAACTATTCTGACAAAGGTTATTATTATTTTATCTATATCATAATAATCGAGATAAACATTGGTAGAAATTGTGTTATTACTTGCTTCCTTGTAAGTAGAATGGAGATAAGGGGATACATTACGTTAAAGCGATAATCATACATTTTAAAAGCTGGTCGTAATGAGCTACTTTGAAATTCGATTCTCAATGCATGGCCAGCAGTAAAACACGAGAGATATGAAAGGAATGTCAACTTCCTGTTTGAGAAAAGTTTTAAGTATTTTAAAACTGAAACTAACAAGGAATGTGCCTGAAAAAAGAAAGAAAAGAAAAAAAATCATTTGACATAAATCTGTATTTTAACTAGACTCAGTTTTTTTTTCTTCTAAATTTTGTGTAGTAAGTTTTGGTCTGTCTCTAACGGTTTACAAGCTATACAAAATTCATCCAGAACAGAGTCTTTAGAGGCTATTCCCAGACAATTTATTTGTGATGAAAATATCTTAAACATATAGTTAGAGCAACTTTTCAGCATTTAAAAAAATACCAATATAAAGGGTAGTTTCTTGAGAATATTCGAGTTGCAACCTTGGAAGATGTTGAATTTAAATGTAAAATTTGATATTTTACTGACTTTTCGTTTTAGATTTATGCTCTTCACACAAAAAACACGCAGGTTTCTATAAAAATCCTTTTTTAATGAGGGACTCCAAAACGTGTATTTCCAGTGAATCCAACTTCTCTACCTACGTTCTATGTACAAAGTAGAAAAAAGAAGATGGATACAGAAAATGACTGGCAGGAAGGTCGTATTAAAAGAGAAACCACTTCAGCATTCTCCTACTGACCCCGAGAAACCACCATAAGTCCGAGTGAGCGTCACTGTGAATCTAACCCGGGACGTCCCGAATTCAAATCGCACGCATTACCGCAGTGCCGTCCCTCTCAATTTCGGGCCTGGTACTGAAGTATTGAAAGCTGATTCAATTTCTGACTGCATATATACGATTAGTGTAAAAACATTTTGCAAACAATTCTTGTTGCAATTATAGGCTCACTAACAATGGAAGGGGATCAGATAGAAATTACCTAAGGTTTTTAAGAAAAACAGTATCAGATTTTAGAAGCTTGGATGAAAATAAATATGGAGACCAGACGACAAATTAGAAGCAATACCAAGGAAAACCTAAAGCGGCACAGAAGTGTTTTTAGGTGATTTTGATACAAAATTATCGATTTTTGGATTTATTACGCAAGAAAAAAGCCATACCGTAAAGTACGCATTTGTAATGATTGATTCTTCTAAGGTGGATGAAACACTTGATTTGGACGGCAATTTTAAAGAGTAGAGCTGGATAAATGAGTGTGTGAGCGAAATGTTAAGTTCTTATTTGAGGTTCAATGTTTTTTATTTTCTCCATATTCAAGATCTATCTTCTTCCACACAAAGTAGTCAGAAGAGGCGTCTAAAATGTCTTCAAAACACTGCAGAACTTTTGAATGCCTGGTTGGGAGTTTGATATTCATCACGAACCAGTTTAAAAAAGTCTGATGTGTTCCATTCACATGACTTTCTCTACATCTGCGCAATAAATTATTGTAAAAAGCGTATGTTTCTATTTACTTCATGCTAATCGAGAAAAATTAGCAGAAATAGTCTCATTACTTGCTTCCTTGTAAGTAGAAGCGAAATGAGGAAGTACCATAGGTTAAAGGATAGTCAAAAGCTGGTTGTTGTGTGACTGAAGTTCCTTTGTTTGTATGGACAGGAGTTAACAAATTCCTGAATGGGTAAAGTAGGTTTTCAAAGCTGAAATTAATAACAATGATTATCTCAAAAACGATCAACTTCACGAAAAAAAGGTATATTACATAAATTGTGTGTTTTAACGTGCTCTACAGTTTTGTATGGTAAGTTTTTGTCCATCTCTTACGGTTTAGCAATTATGCAAAATTCCGTAAAATTCATCCAGAATAAAGTAGTCTCCATGGGCTATTCCCAGAAAATTCAAGAATATACATTTTAATTGTCAGGTAAATATCTTTAATGTAACATTTTAATCAAAATCGTTAGAACCATTTTTAAGAAAATCAAAACTTTCGAAAAAAAGTTCCATATAAAGGATAGTTAGGGGTGGGGGGATTTTCTTGAAAATCTTCATGTCGCATCCTTGGAAGATACCAAACTTAAATACCAAGTTTGGCATTTTCGTTTTTGAGCTATGCTGTCCACAGAAACACACAGACACAGACACTTACACGCAGGCACACACGGATCTTTTTCCAAAAATGTTTTTTTTGGGGGATTTAGGCCCCAAAACATGTATTTCCGGTGAAATCTCAGTATCAAATTTTTGGGTAGAATGCAATACCTTCTCTATACATTATGTACATAGTAGTGTAGAGAAAGTAAAAAAATAATTAGTATAATCATTGTCTGTTATTATTTGGCACATTGTAATATAACATCTTTAAAAAGAAAATTATCCATCATAGGAACATTTCAACCAGCAAATTTGTTACAAATATATTAAAGAATGTAATTTGAAACAGTGGTGCATATAATCCTAGATTCAAAAATCCCCGGAAACTTATAAAAAATAATATATAATGTTTAGGTTTGGTAACGTTCCATGGCGACACTTCATTTAAATTTTGATGCTAATCATTATTATTGTCTTAGCTCAACAATTATTGTTTTTTTGTATGCTCGTTCGTTTATTGCATTTCATAATGTCGGCAACGGAGCTCGTTCTAACATTAAGTTTTGTGTTTTGTTAAACAAATCTTCCATAGAGACATCGAGATTGATGGAAGAAGTTTATGGTGAAGTAACGACGAAGAATACCCAGGTGTATGAATGGCATAAACGTTTCAGTCAAGATTTTCGAACGCTTAAGAAATTACCATACATGCAATAAGGACACTTCAGGTATCTAAAAATGGCTTCCAGGAGGGCTTCCGTCTCTTTGTACACGGTGGCAGAAGTGGGTCACTGTGGAAGGGAACTATTTTGAAGGAAATGTGTAAATTGCATTATGGTAAATTGTTTCTGTGTTATTTACACATTCTGGGAATTTTTTGACTGTAGTTGTGTTGTGTATTCCTGTAAGAGAAGAAGGTTTTGAGTTTGGCTAATTAAATGGAACAAATGAATATATACAGGGTCAGAGTTAGAGTTACAGTTTAAAAAATAACTTTTATCACTTTAGTGTCACTTTAAGAGAAAAAGGTCAGGGAAAAGCAAAGAGCGGAAAACGCAGATTATAAATTAAGCTTCAGTGGGTGCAGAAGGAACATTAAAAGAAGAAATAAAAAAGGGAGCAGCTGCAGTTGTAGAGTAATTACGCTACGGTTCGCCTTGCACTATTATCTGCTGCCTGAGTTCTCTGCCATAACCAATTTGCCAACCACTTGACCGTGATGCAAATCAATTCTTCCATACGAACCTCCTACAGTTCTGGAACTCTCCATTCGACCTCGCTCTGCAGGTTTTGAACCCGCAACCTTTCGGGTCTCGGCGCCGAGGTCGGAAAGACACTCCCATATCGGAGAGGACCGGCCTCGTGGCAAGTGAATTACTTGCACACCACACCTCGGGCAGGCTTCCCGCGCCTCTAATGCGCTCTTAGATCTTATCTTGATTTGTATATTGTTCTGTTGGTTAGTCAATTGCGGTCGTGAGAAAAGTTAAACACGGCTTTTCAGTAAGGCCGTTTATATATCTTCCGCTCAAAGTTCAAAGGGCGGACTTCTCATTCTAACTTTTGACAGGTATGGTCTCCTGTTATGGCTTGTAATTGCCTCCCCTACTACAAAAATCTAATGTGTTGCATTCACATGACTTTCTCTACCTATTCTGAAAACAAACTATTCTTACAAAAGATTATTCTTCTATTTAAATCATGCTAAACGAGATAAACATTAACACAATTGGGTTTACTACTTAGTCCCTTATAAGGGAATATACCAGGCTAAAGTGACAGTCAAATCTTTTAAAAGTCGATCAATATGTCAACAAATGAAATTCGGTCGGTTTGCATATCCAGAAAAACAAAAGAGAGATGAAACGAAAGGGGACCCCATTTGAGAAGATGGTAGTTTAAATTGAAACCAATAACAAGGCATATGTTGGAAACCGCCAACTCTTAAAAAAAAAATGTTTATGACATAAATCGTATGTTTTAACGAGATCTACATTTTTGGTGTAGTAAGTTTGGGTATATCTCTTATGGTTTACCACTTATGCAAAATTTATGAAAAGCTATTCCCAAAAAATTCAAGATATACATTTTATTTGTCAGGTAAATATCTTTAATATACGACATTTTAATCAAAATCGTTAGAACCATTTTTGATAAAATCAAAAATGTTGAAAAATAGTTTCATGTAAAGGGTAGTTGGGTGGGGGGATTTTCTTGAAAATCTTCGTGTCGCGTCCTTGTAAGATACTAAACTTAAATACCAAGTTTGGTAATTAACGAACTTTTCGTTTTTGAACTATGCTGTCCACAGACACACATACACACGCACAGACACACGCTTTTTTTTTGGATTCAGGGGAACCCAAAACATGTATTTCCGGTGAAATCTCGGTACCGAATTTTTGGGTGGAATGCAATACACTATGTATATAGTACGTGTAGAGAACGTAAAAACAACACTTTGATCTTTGATGTAGTTTTTGTCAAACATTATAGAGATATTAAGGTCTATCCATATACAAGTACACAAATTGTAAATAAACAGCAGAGACAGATACTGAGACGTTTTCTCAGCATTCGATTCTTGCGAGCGACCTCTCTGATCCATTAAGTTTGGTAGTTGCAGTGACTAGGCGAATGCTGGGGAAGTTTCTTCATTCCCTTAAGGTAGCAATTTCCATGCTGAACCTCAGTGAAAATATATTAAGGATGCATGAAAACTATACAAGCTATCATAGTGAAAATGTTCCGCTTATAAAACAACTTATAATTCAGAAATCATAGTTAAATCATAACTTAGGTTAATAATGGTGAAATTGTTGATATTTCAATAAAGAGATACATTTTGAAACATTTTTCACATATTCTCCGCTTTAGACACGCTTTTCTAATGACAGTATAATAGACAGAATTGTAATTTTTATGCACAGGCAGCATGCAAAAGATGTGAAAATTGTTCCTAATTTTCTTGTTTATTTAAATATCAACGATTTAGCGATTATTAATCTAAGTTATGATTGACCATGTTTTATGAATTAGAAGTTGTTTTATAAGTGACTAAATTTCATTACAATATCTGGTGTATTAATCAAGATACCTTAATGTATATTTTATTGAGTTTCAACAAGGAAATTGCTACTCTGCCTCTCCAAGTGTCCTTAGTTTCTTGTTCCTTCATTTTCATCTCCGCTTCCTTCCAATCGGTCTCTTTCAGGCTCGTAAATGTAGATGTGATCGGCGGTGGCACCCTACCGTGGTGGTGAATGCGCTTTGGAAATAGAGCTCTCGGTGGCACGATGATGTTAGTGTCATTCCTGAGGCTTAGGATGTTCAGTCAGATATAGAACACGGGCTCATAGCACTCTCCACGTCGAGATGAAGAACTGCTTGGACTACGTTAGGAGCCCATCACGGAAGCTCTTTCTCCGCGGTCAGATTTCGGCCACCCGTTGAAAATACTTTCATATCATCGTATTCTCCTGGGATCTGACGGACAATAAACCCATGGTAGCTGCAGTATGGAGCTCTCAGGAATGAACTAACCAACCAACCAACCAACCAACCAACCATGTAAAACAAAAGCTCGCAACATTCATTCGTAGCGGTTTTTGTCTGTAATGGATAGATAGGAGAGGGCAGAATCAGCGGGCGTAGGTGCTATTCCTCCCGCAGTAATAAAATATCTTCCGTTTCTCCCGGGTTCTTAAAGGTCCGTAATTATTATATATTACCCATTCCTCCCAATCAAAGCAGGAACAGTTCTAGATTCCAGTAATCCTGTTGAAGGAAGCAGGTAATAGTTCACCACACGTACATTATCGTCTGTGTTTATTATGAAACATTAAGTACTTTTCTTGGAAGTTATTGAGACAATACATCTGTGAAATTTAACAAAAATAAATAAATAAAAAGTAGCAAATATTTGATGTGTTCCATTCACATGACTTTCTCTTCCTATTCTGTAAACAAGCTATTTTTGTAAAAATGATTTTTTCTATCCATTTCTTGCTAATCCAGATAAACATTAGCAGAAGTTGTCTTATTACTTACTTTCTTGTAAATAAGGGAATGCGATAGTCAAATATTTTAAATCTATCGCCGTGTGATGTAATGAAACTAGGTTATCTTTGAATGGTCCCAGTTTTAAACCCGACGGAGGGCGATTAAGAGAGTTTTTGTTACAGTATTCGATTTCTATCTCTATCTATAGACCGTTTATTTTTTCATTGTAGTCAGAAGTTTTCATATATTAGTGTTAGTTTCTATAAATAATCTGTTGCTGTTATATCATATTTATTTGAAGTTTGAACAATTTATTGATAACGATAATCAGTGCAGCGTTTAATAATGGCTGATATTTTAAGAAGAAAGGGAAAACATCTGATGTGTTCCATTCAGATAAGTTTCTCTATCTGTTCTGCAAAACAAATTATTCTCACGAAAGATAATTCTTTTTTCTACATCATAAATGAAATGGATTTTTATTTATCTTTAACTACTATGGTACTCAGCGTCCCATTCTATTAAATAACGCTTAGTTTTCCTTAGATCCTCTTTATCAGGCTTCAGGTTCGTTTATGTGCCGTAAAACTACGACACGGGATCAACGGCTAAGGATTTATACGCAAAAAAAGAGAGAAAAAAAATAGTTGCCCTCCACCGGGTTTGAACAGTGACCTTGGTACAAGAACAAACATGGCAACCACTACACCACGGAGGGCGACTGCGTCACTGTGGTCGAGCTATATTATAGAATTGGTTGTTCCAAATATAATAACCATCGCTCTCTATTCTTGCTGGCAATAGTATGGTAACATCCGTATCTCCTGCGTCGCATACCAGATTCTCGCTTGTTCAAAGTTATTAATATATCAGACGGTTTGCACTAAGTTTTGATTCCTTGTCAACTGCAAAGTCATTAGATGATTGTGCACAGGCTCAATTCGCTTATAATTCTGCTCTAATAGCCCTTCTAGCCTGGCAGTGAAAGTGACACTTAATATCTTGACAGAACTGCTGCAAATAAATCCCTCAGTGTCCGTCGTCCAGTTATTTAACGGTAGTGGTGGGATTTCTCGTAGATAATTAATGCTCCAGATACATTTTAGTATTCCGTTAAAAGTGGAGATAAAGTGTCAGTGTTCAATATTAAACGAGGATTGGGTACGATATTATTTAATATTGTATTACAAAGAGCAATCAGGAAGATGGAACTTACCCAGGTAGTACGATTTATAATATGATGACACAGATATTAGTTTATGCAGATGGTGTTATAATTTGCAGAACAATACAAGAACTAAAACTAAGTTTTTCAGTTACTACAGGAATGAGTTAAACTTGGACTTAGGGTGAACACGAATAAAACCAAACATATGATCTAGAGATGAAAATAGTTTGGCTAACAGTCCTAAAATATCTATACAAGATATTGATTTTGATAGGGTTGCAGCTTCAAATACTTCTGTTCAATAATAACAGAAAATAGCACCATAGGGGAAGAAGTTAAAGAAAGGTTATAAATGGGAAATGGAAGCTATTGCACTCTGCTTCCTCTTTTGAAATCTAAAGATCTTTCCAAAAATGGGGGGGGGGGGAGAGAACATATAAATCAGTAATTAAACCTGTAGTGACTAATGTGTATGTTAAATTCTGACGAGCTTAGAATCGCAGTACGGGAAAGGAAGATATTACAAATAATCTATGAACCCAAGTATGAAAATGAGGAATGAAGATATAGAACTAATAAAGAAATGAGCTCTATGATGATCCCCACTTGTGAACTTTGTTAAAAATGCAAGACTTACATGGCAGGACATGTACAAAGAAATGAGGAGGGCTCTTTGTTACGTAAAATATGAAAGGGAAAACCAGGTGGAAGAAGGCGTGTGGGAGGACCGAGAAAGAAACGGATAGAAATATAGAGGAGGATATGAAAGAACTTGATATAAGAGAATGGAGGAGGAGAGTGCAAGATAGGAAAGAATGGGCGTCAATAGTGCGGTAGGCTCTAGCCCTTCAAGGGCTGTAACGCTATGGAGTGTCAGTATCATCAACACCAGTATGAAACAATGTTCTTAAGAAGTTTAGCGGACTGACATTCCCTAAAAAATGCGTCTTTCAAACGAGATTTGTATTTTGACTTGGCATAATTCATTTTTGAAAACAGTTGCTCATACACATGTGTAAAAGCAAACCTAGCCATCTGTTTTGCAGCTGATAACTGTTTAAATATGTTGATCAACATCGTGCTTGCCGTGACACAAATATTTTAAAAAACGTGTTATTTTTCACGGATATTAGTTGTAGCCGTAAATCCAGCCTTAGCCTTGTACATTTCATATGCAAAATAGGGATTAAAAAAAAAAGGTCAAAATATTACGAGGACCATTTTTTTCCAACCTCCGATAGGCTATAAATAAAAGACAAGTTCATAGAAAGCAATTATTTTATTACTAATCGTTTTGTACACTTGTGGTTACTTTTCAACATAACAACCGAAAAGATTGATATTTATCGTACCTGTGCACAAGCTTTGCAATACACGCTTCAAAAAATGTTGCCGCCAATGATTTCAAATGCGCATTAACGTTGTTTTGAAGATCTTCGTACTTTACGACGTTTGCGGAGAGCAATTCAAAACAAACGAAGAGGAATGCTGACTTCAAGAATTGTGTTGATCCATGACAACGCTCGTCCACAAGCTGCTGGTACAACTTATCGGCTCTTTGAACAATTTTAATGGGACATTTTCGATCATCCGCCTTACAGTCCTGACATGGCACCCAGCTACTTTCACCTTTTCCCTGAGCTGAAGACATGGCTAGGAGAGTAGCACTTTCAAACCAACGAAGATCTTCAAAATAACGTCAATACTCATTTGAAATCATTGGCGGCAACATCTTTTGAAGTGGATATTGCAAAGCTTGTGCACAGGTACGACAAATGTCTCAATCTTTTCGGTGATTATGTTGAGAAGTAACCATAAGTGTACAAAACTTTTAGTAATAAAATAATTGTTTTCTATGAACTTATCTTTTATTTATAGCCTATCGGAGGTTGGAAAAAAAAAATAAAAACGGCCATCGTATATTGGCAAATCATTTACACTTTAGATTTTATACTGAGGAGTACACTTATTAAATTCCTTCCTCTCATTTGTATTTGGAGAGATTGCAAAGAGAGATAACAATTCCACTTGATATAGAAGAAATTTTATATAATTTTATATGCCGGTAAACGTTTATCGATAGAAGAAAATGCACTATACATAAATGTTCTGTTTAAAACACAGAATCTATTCAAAATGAACTCTTTTGTGTCATAAACCATTTTCGGGATATTTTCCGTTATTAATGTTTGAATTGATCAATACTTATGTAATTCTTTTAAAGTCCGAGTGATTTTCAGTTTTTTTATTGCTCCATTTTATACTCACCTTTAACTGCATGGTTCTATTGGCGGTATTCCCCTGTGGAACAAATACCTATCGGCAATGGTGTTAACTCGTGTACTTTGTCTACTGCTTCTTTAATTTTGTATATTAGCTCACACACACATTTTCACTCACATTCATACTTCCAGATTCTTGAGAGAATAGGGAATGATCTGGACTAAAGGAAAATTCCCACATCGAGTTGGGAATCGAACTCGGAACCGCTCGCATAGCAGACAGGAGCGCTACCGACTGAACTAGTCGGCAGCCGATTTTCAGTTGTTTCTCGTGATTGCGAGGAAGAAGTATGGAGTTTTAAGGCAGGCATATAGCGTTGTTCTTAAACATCTGAATATCCGTATTCCCTTTGTATCTATAACGGGATGTATAACGCTACCTCTTCAAAGGTTTATCTCGTTTAAAATGACGTAGATAGAAAAATAAGTTTTCAAAACGATAGCTTTTATAGCCAGTAGTGATTGTTAAACAACAGAAAAAGTAATGTGAATGTAACAATACAAATTTTGTTTTTTCTACAAATATACAATGTACATAGAAGATAGGGAAGGTACCAATATCTCACAGAAAATATGTTTTGAGAACCTGAATACAAACAAAATCATTTTTTAGAAAAAGTCCAGTGTAGATGTGTGTGTGTGTGTGTGTGTGTGTGTGTGTGTGTGTGAATAGCATAGCCCAAAAACTTGAAAAGTCAGTTAAGTACAAAACCGTTTATTTAAGTTCACATCAACATCACATTTTTCGAAAATTTTGATTTTCTTAAAAACATCTCTACGATTATAATTAAAACACCAACTTCTTATGATATTCTCATTACAATTGAGAAGTATATCTTGAATTTTCTGGGAATAGCCTCTGAAGACCTCCTCATTCTAGGTGACTTTTGTATAACTAGTAAACCTTAAGTGATAGACAAAGCCATATCCACATAAAAATGTAGATCTCGTTAAAACACATAATTTAGTCATATTCATCCTGTTTGTAGAGTTAACCATTCCCAAATATTCCTTGTTATTATCTTAATTTTATAATAGTTAAACATTTTTCGCATACGCGATGTCGCCAATTGTTTCATATCTCTTTTGTTTTACTCTTGCTATGGAAAGACAACCGACTTTCAATTGTATCACAAAGCGATCAGCTTTTAAAAGGTCTGACTATTTCTTTAAGCTAGGATATTCTCTCATTTTGTTCTGCTTAAAAGGAAGCAACTAATAAGACCATTTCTGCTAATCTTATCTCGATTAGCATGGTGTAGATAAAACAGCAGTCTTTTATAAGAATAAGAGAAGGTAGTGTGGATGCAACACGTCAGATTTCTTATTTATGTTGTTCATATACAAGGAACCTTTTCTTAAAAATACCTCCTTTTTTTGGGCCCAACACGTTCATTTGTTTGAGAAATCTCAATATCGAATATATAAATGAAGTTTTTACTTTTTCCACATAGCACACGTGCATAGAAAGAGAAGGCATTGCACTCCACCCAAAAATTCGATACCGAGATTTAACCAGAAATACACGATTTAGGGTCCCCTGTATCCCCCCAAAAAGCATTTTTACCTTCTCTACGTAATACATAGTAGGTAAAGGAGGCATTGCACTCCAGCCAAAATTTCCATACGCAGATTTCACCGAAATACCCGATTTAGGATCCCCTGTATCCAAAAGAAAGCATTTTTACTTTCTCTATTGCATTACACCCAAAAATTCTATTTCAAGATTTCATCAGAAATATACGTTTTAGGGTCCCCTGTGTAAAAAAAAAACATTTTTATAAATAGGCCGTATGTGTGTCCGTTTGTCCGTGCATCAGTGTGTCCATGTGTCTGTGAACACGATAATTCAAAATCGAAAAAATTTTAACGAAAACTTGGTATATAAGTTTAGTATCTTCCAAGGGTGCGACAAGAAGATTTTGAGGAAAATCTCCCAAACTATCCTATGCATGGAGACATTTTCGAGAATTTTGATTTTCTCAAAAATGGATTTTAGGATTTTGATTAAAATGCCGTTTATTAAAGACATTTACACGTCAAATAAAAAGTATATTTTGAATTTTCTGGGAATAGCCTCTGAAGACCTCTTTATTTTAGGTGAATTTTGTTGGATTTTGCATTACTAGTAAACGTAAGAGTTAGACAAAAACTTACTTCATAAAAAAATGCAGATCTTGTTAGAACGTACAATTTATGTCATATACATTTTTTTCGTAGACTTGACCATTTTTTAGATATTCCTTGTTATTGGTTTCAGTTTTAAAATGCTTAGAAGTTTTCACATACGGGAATTTGTCATCTCCTGGCAATGCATAGAAACATATTTTATCCACAGCTTTTAAAAGATTTGACTATGGTTTTAGTTATTTCCTTTCTACTTACAAGAAAATGTTTATCGCGATTAGTATGAAGTACATAGAGGCATACAATTTTTAACTTTAATTTGTTACTGAGAAACATGAGAAACTCATGTGAATGTAACACATCAGATTTTTAGATAAAGGTCAATGCATGTGTGTGTGTGTTTGTGTGTGTCAGTGTGCATGTGAACACGATAACTCAAAAAAACGAAAAATACTAAAATTGGTATTTAATTTTAGTATCTACAAAGGATTTGACACGAAGATTTTGAGAAAACTTCCCTCATCCCAAACTACCCTTTTTATAGAAAAGAACCTATTTTCACAAAAATGGCTCTAATGATTTTGATTAAAATACGTGTACTAAAGATACAGTATTATGAAAAATAACGTTTATCTTAAATTTTCTGGTAATAGCCTCTGAAGACTTATTTATTCTGGATTTCAGTTTTAAAATACTTAAACTTTTCTCATAGGGAAATTGTAAACTTCTGGCCATACAATGAAGCGGATTTGTACCGCATGGCAACCAGCTTTTAAAACATTTGACTATAGCTTTTGCCTTCAACTTTGGAAGCAAGTAATGAAGACAATTTCTGCTAAAGTTTATTTCGATTAATATAAAGTAAATAGAAGAATAAGCTTTTAAACAATAATTTGTTAGTCCGTCTGGGTAGTGCGGTGGTAGCGTGTCTGCCTCATATTCCACAGATCGTAAATTTGAATCTCGTTTTTCCTTATCCTGAGAAGACGAATGTTGAGTAACTCTAAGCTCTATGGACCCCGATATAATTTGAGTATCTTTCACCAATTTCATTCATCGTCCGATATGATCAACCAGGCTAAAGGATGTTAAGGTACACAAAAAAAAAAAATGTTGCAGAAATATAGAGAAAATTATGTAAATGGAACACGTCAAATCTTTGTTCTGCCTACCGCAGGTAAAACTGTCGAGAAGATAAAATATTGCACTTCTTAAAAACATGCCTACTGGTTAAACTCGCTATTAAGAGTAACAAGAATATGAGCATTGCTATAAAATTGATCTCTGCAATATCTTCATGACTTAAATACTTATAAAGTTATAACGAGTTTTACCGGATAAGATTCTGATTTCCCATGTCTCTTATTAGTTGGTTCGTATCTGATGATCCTTCTGAAGCAATAACTTAGTCTGTTACCATGGCAGCAAGTGCTTGAGACAGAAGAGCATCAGCTGCTCACAAGGGAAAATAATTGCCTCTTCTAACTCCAAATCAGAAGTATGTGTAAGGTTAGACAAGCCGTAACGACTTGCGAGTTATGTTTTTTGCTACGCTAAGCCGCCAAAGAGCGATACACATCTTCAAGCAAACACTAATTGTGTGGTCGTGCATTAGCTTGTATCTGTGGTATCACTCTATGTTTTATTCCTCCTTTTTTCAAGTCTTTAGCGGACCTCGCAGACTGAGCTATAACTCTGCTGGACAATGAAAAGTAAATTTAATAGTGCAATTTGAATGCAACTTATTTCAGTCTTAAAAGAACCCGGATCCTCTGCTACCAAGCGTTTTGTGCTTTAATTGTCATCTTTCATGCTTTGTTTGTCAGTTCCTTCTTCGTGACTTAAAACTCCTTTTGCACTGCTGTTTGCTTGTTTTTTTCTGGCTTTTCTTATCCTATTCAACCGTTCTTTTTCCTGAACTCTGTCACTGTATTTTATTACACTGTGTGTGCAACTAACTGTATACAACTATACAACTAAACGAGATTGCTTCAGCCAATTGGGAGGCCACGTGTTCAAGTCCTCTACACTGCTTAAAGTTTTTCTTTCCTTCTTTATTTCCTTTTATATTTCTTCTTTCTTTCTTTGTGTTTCGAATTCAAGAAACATTTTTAGAAAACAAAAAAACAAAATAAAAACAAACAAAAATAACGCGTGTGTGCGTGCTCTTGAAAATCATAACTCAAAAACATTTAAATACCAACTTGGTATTTAAGTCCAACATCCTTAAAAAATGTGATACCAGATAAAAAAAATTAAAAAAAACACCCCAAGCTATCCTTAAATGGAAAATATTTCGAAAATTTTAATTAAAGTACCATAAATTAAAATACTTCCAGACAAATTAAGTTTATACATTGATTTTTCTGGGAATAACTTCTGAAGTTCTGTTCATTATAAGTGATTTTTTTATAACTAAAAAACTGCAAACAATAGAAAAATATTATTAGAAAACAAAATATATGTTTTAAGTACTCAGTCTATGTCAAATACACTTTTTTATGGAGTTCAACATTTCCAGGATATTCCTTGTTATTGGTTTGAAATTTCAAAACATTAAATTTTCTCAAAAGGAAAGCATTTTTTTTTTCTTTTCTTTCTTCCTGGCTATGCAAAGGGAATCACATTCTAATGACATCACATTGCGGTCGGCTTTGAAAAGGTTTGTCTAACGCTCTAGCTTATTGTATTCTTCTTATAATAACGAAATGTGTGAAGCCTTTTGTAATAGTGAGCTGAGAGAGTCACGTACTTTCTTTACTATGTATGCTAAGGAGAGGAAGAATTGGATTCCATTAAAACATTCGATACTGAGATTTACTGGCTGAGTAAAAAAATGTGTTTTTAGTAAAAGGTCCATATGTGTGTGGGTGTGTGTATCTGTGAACATGAAAGTTTGGTTAAATATTAAAATTGGCATTTAAGTTCAATGTCTTCCAAAGATGAGACACGAAGATTTTTAACAAAACTCTCCCACCCCAAACTACTTTTACATGAAAAATGTAAATTTTGATTTGCTAAACAATGCCTATTAAGTTTTGGATTAAAATACATAATTTAAAGATATTTACATGATAAATGATACACACACACACACACACATATATATATATATATACATATATTGAATTTTCTGTAAATAGCTTCTAAACTCTTCACTCTGATGACTTTTACATAACTGATAAACTGTAAGACAAAACATTACTGCTCAGAAATGTAGTTCTTGTTAAAACACAGCATTTATGGAAATATACTTTTTTCAAGTAGGCTTTCTTATGAAATTAAACATTTCTGGATCTGTTGTTATTTGTTTCAATTTTGAAAACATAATTTCCTGAAATGAAAGTTGTAATTCTTCCCCTCCTCCTTGTTTATGCAAAGGGCGGCATCGGACATGTGGTTAAACCATTCACCCTCATTTAAGAGTGGCTTGGGCTCGATCCCAGGGAGCTCCATGTGGTAATTGTGGTACACGGAGCGGGTTTTTTCACCGGGTTCTCCGATTTTCCCCACCATTCATTTCATCAACTGCCCCATCATCACCTTTCTTGTCATTCATTTCACCTTCATTTCATATCATCCACTTACTGGTTTTTATATCAGGCATTGTGCTGATCCCCCATCCCCAGATAAGCTATCAGATCCATAGTCGCTGTTCCTCAATAAGCTTCTGACCCCCATACATTAGCTTGTAAGTCCTGGGGGTGTAAGTCCTCCAAATGAGGAGGTTAAGCAGGTAGAAAAGAAGAAGTTTATGCATAGAGAACCAAATTTCAAAGGAAAATATTAGACTATCACTTTAGCTTGCGGTTTTCTTTTTATACCTTCAATGAAATGTATAATAGAGGTTTATATGTGTCTACAAGAAATAGGAGAATACGCTTTTGTAATACCGAGCATTCGGGAGGCCCGGGTTCGATCCCCGTTGACTACGCACTCTGGCCCTAGGATTTTCGTTGGTTTTCCTGGGGCTGCTTAGACGAATGCTGTATATCTACCACGGTTCATTTCATTTCCCTTCTTCACCTTTCACATCGGCGCAGGTTGAAGCTGTGCATGCAAATGCTACGGTTGTTTCCTCCGAGTGAAACTCTCTTCCGCTGGTTGCGCAGTTGAATCTAAGTGCCATTGTAGAGGCTTCCTTCCGGCCTTTCGGCGCCTGTATAGCCTCCGTGGCGCGCCAGGGCTGCAATATATTGAATGTTAGGGACTACCGTCTCTGCGCTTAGCTCCGTAGTTTCATGTGTGGTGGCCTATGGTTTTCCCTCCCCCCATCTCCTCCCCGAACGGGGGGGGGGGGGGGAGTTGGTAGGCCGCAATAGATCGCTTTTCTAATGGTGAGTACAGAAAAATCATATGAGTATTATACAACACATTTTTCTTCTTCTCCACCTGCTTAGCCTCCAAATACTGAGGACTTACAAGCTAATGCCTTGGGTCAGAAACCTGTTGAGAAGCAGCAGACGTGGATACCAATGCCTGGTATGAAAGCAAGGAAATAAAGGCGAAATGGATGACCAGAAAGGAGACGAGGGAGGAATGGATGGCGGGTAAAACCAGAGCACCCGAAGAAAACCCATCCAAACGCCACTTCATCAACTACAAACCTCGCGGTCACCTAGGATTGAACCCGTGCTGCCTGGGCGAGAGCCGAGCGATCTAATCACTCTGCCATGGTCCCGCCCATCAAATTTGTACTTTTTTTACATAGTACTTAGGTGGAGAAGGTATTACATAAAACAAAACATTTTAGAAAAAGGTCCGTGTATGTCCGTACGTCAGTGTATCTTAAATAAGATAACTCAAAAACGAAAAGTTGATAAAATACCAATCTTGGTATTTAAGTTTAATATTTTTGAAGACTGGAACACGAAGATTTTGAGTACAAACCTCAAACTACCCTTTACTTGTAAAAAAATTAAAAAATGTTAATTTTCTCAAAAAAGGCTTTACGATTTTGATTAAAATACCGCATATTAAGGGTTATTTCCATAACAAATAAAATGCATACCTTGAATTTTCTGGGAATAGCCTCAGAAGACCTTTTTATTCTGGACGAATTTTGCTGAATGTTTCATAACTGATACACCGTAAGAGACATCAGAACTTACTGCACAACCAATGTACATATCGTTAAAACACACAGTTTATGTCATATACATTTTTTTCTTGGAGCTGGCCATTTCCGAGATATTCTTTGTTATTGATTTCAGTTTTAGAATACTTAAATTTTTTTGACTCGCGAAATTGTGATCTCCTGAAGATGAAAAGAAACGGATTTTAAGCACATGCCAACCAATTTTTAAAAGGTTTGACTATCTCTTTAGCCTAGTATATTCCCTTACTTCCTTTCTACTTACAAAGATACAAGAAATAATACAATTTCTGGTAACATTTATCTCGAATAACATGAAGTAGATAGAAAAATAAGTTTTTTAACAATAATTTGTTAAGATAACCTCCATGGTCAAATGGTCAGCGAGCTTTCTCATCCGAGGTCCCGGGTTTGATTCCAGATTGGGGCGGTGTATTTTCTTTAACCATAACTATACCCTATTTCAGAGTCTGGAGGTATGTGGGAGTGGGTGCGGCACCGAAGCCTCCCGCGGTCAGAAAAAAAGCCCCAAAGCCTCCCGGAGCCTTAAAGGTCCCTAATTACATAAGCCTCCCCAAAGCAGGTAGCCTCCCGGTCGAAACAGGTAACAGTTGCAGTTTGGTGTTTATAATATTTGATGAAGCATTACATACTTCTGGTGGAAGATGTTACAATTTTTGCGTTTATGATTAATAATAAAGAAACACGGCTCTAGTACCAAAAGAAAAACAGTTGCAGTTTAGTGTTTATAATATTTGATTTTTTTTGTAGTGTTTAACGCCCGCTTTAACTACTTATGGCACCGCAGGCGGTGAAACTGGTAATACATGCATGATGATGGAGCACCGGTGGAATGCGATGGCGGGGGAAACCGAAATACCGGAGAAAGCCCGCCCCAGCGCCGCTTTGTCCACCACAAATCTCACAAGCGGTCGCTTGGGATCGAAGCCCAGCCGTCTAGGTGAGAGGCAAGTGGTCCAACCACTCGGCCACGGTGCGGCTCTAATATTTGATGAAGCATTATATTCTTCTAGTGAAAGATGTTACATTTTTTGCGTTTATGAATAATAACAAAGAAACATGGCTCTAGTACCAAAAGAAAATGAACTTCTAGTGCTTAAATTTGAATTAGTGGTTGTTGTTCCAGTTCGTTTAGCGTTACCCAGGGTGCACCACGAGGAGGCGAACTGTCGTGCACCCCAAAAGATACCACATTTATCAGATTCGTCATTATTTCTTTATTTTCTGTAATTTACTCACAATGGATCCGCATTTAGATGCTTAGTTATTTTGACATTCTAAACCTATATCATACAGTAATATGTATTTTCGTCTTTAAAATAAACGATATTATTCCTTTTAGATTTTATTTCCATGTATTTTCAGGCTTGATTCTATAAGAAATCGACTTCATGTATCCATTCTTGAAATTTTTCCAGCTTTGAAATTTTCTACTTGCTACATCATGAGTTGAAAGTGTGGATAAGACCTTTCCTTTTTTTACTTTCCCCATACGCACTATGTACATAGTGTATAGAGAAAGTATTGCACTCCACCAAAAAATTCGATACCGAGATTTCACCGGAAATATATGTTTTAGGGTCACCAATATCCAAAAAAAGCATTTTCACAAAAAGGTCCGTGAGTGTCTGTGTGTGTGTGTGTGTGTGTGTGTGTGTGTGTGTCCGTGTGTCCGTGTGTCTGTGAACACGATAACTCAAAAACGAAAAGTCGGTTAAATACCAAACTTGGTATTTAAGTTTAGTATCTTCCAGGAACGCGACACGAAGATTTTGAGAAAAATCCCCCCACCCCCAACTACCCTTTACATGGAACTTTTTTCGAAATTTTTGATTTTCTCAAAAATGGCTTTAACGATTTTTATTAAAATTTCGGATATTAAACATATTTACCTGACAAATAATATGTATATCTTAAATTTTCTGGGAATAACCTCTGAAGAGTAGTTTATTCAGGATGAATTTTACTAAATTTTGAATAACTGCTAAACCGTAAGAGATGGACAAACACTTACTACACAAAAAATGTAGGGCACATTAAAACACACAATTTATGTTATATACATTTTTTCGTGGAGTTCGTCGTTTTTGTGATATTCCTTATTTTTGGTTTCTGCTATGAAAAACGTATAGTTTTCTCGTACAGGAACTTGTCAACTCCTATCCATATAAACAAAGGAACTTCATTGACATAGCAACCAGCTTTTGACTATCACATTATTTGCTGCAGGGATATGGAGAAAGTCATGTGAATGGTACACATCAAATTTTTTTTATTTGTTGATGAATAAGTTGCAATTTTAGTATCCAGCTGAATTTGCTTCAGTACTTCAAGAAATCTGTACAGATCTGGGCTGCAGGAGTAAAACTGATTGCTGTATTTGTTGTGGAAACTTTCGCAAGCGTTGGTAGTTCTCTGTCTATTCAACTTAGTTCTGCCCACATGGAAGGAGGAAAGAGTGCATCTTCTCGATGTAAGTTTCCACTAAATAGTCGCAAAACATGTGTAGTTTTTCCGAGACAGGCATCACTGCCATGAAGTCTTCAGCAAAACAGTCACCAACCATATCAGGATCCAGCATTGGCAATCCAAATATGTATTTCAGAAATTTTCCGATTTCATTTCTGGAATAGTAGTCATGTGCAAGTCCCAAGTTTTGTATCTTTGTGTTAGATGAAATTTACATCCTTGGATTTTAACACCAATCCAAACTTCTAATTACACCGGTTTCTCGTGAGGCTTGGGAGTTGTTACCTGCTAAGCTTACCTGTGTACGGGAGACTTCGGTCCTGCGCCCGTGGGAGTGAATGTGTGCCTTTGAAGAAAATAAAATGATTAAAACCCAACGTAAAGAACCTACAGTCAACGAGTTAATTCTAATAAAAAGCCCTGCTATGACCTTAGATGT
Source organism: Hymenopus coronatus (assembly GCA_030762935.1). NCBI lineage: Eukaryota > Metazoa > Arthropoda > Insecta > Mantodea > Hymenopodidae > Hymenopus > Hymenopus coronatus. The sequence goes on from CM060888.1 coordinate 38,687,653, forward strand.
TAAAGGGGGCTACATAAATGAAACAATAATAAAAAAAAAATGTTACAGAGATATAGAGTGTTATGGACACATCAGATTTTAAAAAAAAGTCTTTGTCTTTCTTTCCTTTATTTATCCTTGTATATATTAAAAACTTTCTTCACTCTCCCATTTGGCATCGTTAATAAGCGAAATGACCTCTACGTCAAATTCATCTACATGACTGCAATGAGAACAAGACGGCAATCTTGACCCTAAAATGACGTGGTCAGTCGTTTGCTGTTAAACACACCAGTTTCTGTAAAGGTCGCTACCTACATGCTGTTTGTTCTCTTCAGGTGTTCATTTATCCGGAAGGGACATGAATCACGCCCTCAACAACAGAGGCCGTGGTTCGACCCCGGGAGTGTATAGGTAACAAGGTACACGCCTCATAAATCGCTTAAAACGATTTTTGACCTTGGCATCCTTTCATACCGAGAACCAATTAATGTCGACAGCTGTGAGCATTTAGACTTATAGGATACGTTCGTAAATATGACCTAACCTCAAATGAAATCCGAAAAAAGTCTAAATGCCCACAACTTGACAGGGGTAAAAAATCTGAAAGTACACTCTCTTGATTTTTTAACCCATTATTGTTTTTTACTTTCTCTACACGTATTATGTAATAGTGTATAGAGAAGGTATTTGTATTGTACCCAAAAATTCGATATCGAGATTTCACTGGAAATACATGTTTTGGGTCCCCCTGAATCCAAAGAAAGCATTTTTGGAAAAAGGTCTGTGTATGCGTGTGTGTGTGTCTGTGGAAATCATAGCTCAAAAACGAAAAGACCGTTAAATACCAAACTAAATACCCTTTAGATGGGACTTTTTTCGAACAACCACCCTAACGATTTTGATTAAAATATCGTATATTAAACATATTTACCTGACAAATACAATGCATATCTTGAATTTTCTGTCACCCTCCGTGGTGTAATGGTTACCATATACCCAAGGGCGCGGGTTTAAACACGGCGGAGGACGATGAATTTTTTCGGGTGTAAAAATCCTTAGCATGGCTTCCTTTGGAAGGGAAGTAAAGCCGTTGGTCCCGCATCGTAAATTTACGGCACGTAAAAGAATCTCAGGCCTGATAGAGAGGCCTCTGTGCAAAATTAAGCTGTCTTTCACGCCCAGTATAGAATGGGACGCTGAGAACCACAGCAGTTAAAGAGTGTCCTTAAATAACACGCCATTTCCATTTCCATTTTTTAATTTTCTGGGAATAGCTTCTGAAGATTACTTTATTCTGGATGAATTTTACGAAATTTTGCATAACTGCTAAACCGTAAGAAATGGGCAAAAACTTACCGCACATAAAATGTAGAGCACATTAAAACACACAATTTATGTTATATCGTACATTTCTTTCGAGGAGCTTATCCTTTTTGAGATATTCCTTGTTTTTTGTTTCAGCTTTGAAAAACTTGGACTTTTCTCATACGTAATTTGTCAATTCGTGTCCATACAAACAAAGCAACTTCAGTCACCTAGTAACCAGCTTTTGACTTCACTTTAACCTATGATACTCCCATATTTCGTTTCTACTTACAAGGAAGTAAGTAAAAAGATTATTTCTGCTTTTTTTTCTCGATTAGCATGAAGGAAATAGAAGAATAGGCTTATTAACAATAAAATATTAAACAGAAGTAGAGAAAGTCATGAGAATGGAACACATCAGATTTTTCATTTAGCTTTTACCGACTATTCTTACAAACGCTTATTACTTTCTCTACACATCCTATGTACATAGTGTAGAGAAGTATTGCATTCCACCTAACAATTCGATACTGAGATTACACCGGAAATACACTTTTTTTTAGAAAAAGGTCCAAATTTACAGAATTTTCGTTTTTTAAATATAAAACTTGTTATTTAAATTATCTTCCAAGGATACGACACGGAGATTTTGAGGAAAATCCTCCTTCCATCCTAAACTACCCTTTACATGGAAACATTTAAAAAAAATTGATTTTCTCAAAAATGACTAACGAATTTGATTAAAGTACCGTATATTAAAGACATTTACATGTAAAATAAAATGTATATCTTGAACTTTCTGAGAATAACCTCTGCAGTTCTTTTCATTTTGGATGACTTTTCTATATTTTGCAAAACTAGTAAACCGTGAGATAGACAAAGACTTGCTAAATGTAGATCTCTTTAAAACATACAGTTTAGGCGAAATTCTGTTTTTTTCGTGGAGTTGACCAATTTTGAGGAACTTTTCACATGTATGAACTCCTGGTTATGCACAGAAACGGATTTGAACCACTTGGCAACCAGCTTTTAAAAGATTTAATTATTGTTTTAGCCTGGTATATTCCCTTATTTCTGTTCTATTTACTAGAAAACATGTCTACTAACGTTTATCTCGATTAGTATGGAGTAGATACGAGCATGCGCTTTTTAACAATACTGTGTTACAGAGATGTAGAGAAAGTTATGTGAATGGATTACATCAGAATTTTTTTCTGTCTACTTCATGTCAACCGCGATAAACTTTTGCAAAAATAGTTTCATTGCACAATTTGTTGTAGAGACAAGAGTTTCAGAGTAAATCGAAATCGCACCAATGTGTTTAAAACGTTTCGCCATAATTTGGCCTTCAAATTTCGTACTCTTTCCATGACATCGTGGTATACAACTAAATATATATCTACAGAATTGGCGAATTCAAATCAACAACAACGGAATCCTGGTTAGGGAGTGGAAGTCAAAGTTTGACATTCATAGTTTTTTTACTGTCTTTCACACACACACACACACACACACACACACACACACATCAGCATACTTTTATCATCTTAAGCACAAGAAAAAATAAATAAACACTATATTACATTGCCTTTTCTAAAGCCTCTTCTATAAACTTACTAACAACAACGAATATTACAGTAGCGGTTCAACAACAATTTTTACTTTGTCTAACACGTATGTATAAGTACATAGTAAACATAAAAAGTATTTTAGTTGACCCAAAAATTCGATACCGAGGTTTCTCCACAAATACATGTTTTGAGATCCCATGAATATAAAAAAAGCATTTTCAGAAAAAGGTCAGAAGTGTATGTATGTATGTGTGTCTGTGAGTGTGCGTGCCTTTTCTTGTGGACAGTATAATTCAAAAACGAAAAGTTCGTTAAATGGCAAATTTGATATTTAAGCTTCATTTCTCCCATGACATGAAGATTTTCAAGAAAATTCCCTCAACTTAAACCACTCTTTACATGGAAAAATTTTCGAAAATTTGCTAAAGATACTTATATGACAAATGAAATGCATATCTTGAATTTTTTGTGACTAGCCTATAAAGTCCTCTTCATTCTGAGTGACTTGTAAACTGGTAAGCCGTAAGAGAGAGACAAAAACCACTACACAAAACATTTTTATCTCGTCAAAACAACAATCTGTATCAAATATATTTTTGTTTTAGTAGCTAAGCGTTTTCGAGATATTCCTTGCTATTGGTTTCAGTTTTAAAATACTTATACTTTTCTAAAACTGCAAGTCGTACGTGTTTCTCTTGTTTTACTCCCGATCAAAGAAGCAATTTTCAATGACAATCCAAAGCAACATCTTTTAAAACATTTGGTCATCGCTTTATTATAGTGCATCCCCTTATTTACTTTTTACAGTAAGTATGCTACAAAACTTGGCTGTCAGGCACACGGTCCGTCTCCCGGTCACGTACTCTACACTTGACTGGCTGTCGTATGGCCCGTCACCCAGTCAGTCATGCGTGGACGTCAAATAAAATCTCATACCACATTAACAATTATCAGAATAAAAACAAGACATACTTTATCACATGAGATGTTGGAAATGTCGTCCATCTGCATCAATACGTCTACGGCATATTCTGAGGAAATTTTCATTCACACGCATTAGTTCAGTTTTCATAATAGGTTAATTTCAGCTCTGTTATTTTGTTTTAATTCTTCTAATGTGTGGAATTAGTTTTCTATTTTTTAATTTTCAAGTTTCCCCATAAATAAAAATCGCATGCCATAAGATCAGGGAGGGGACCGTGCGGGCCGTGAACCCTTAATAATGATTCTATCCTCAAAAATTTCCGCAATAAACTGTAATTATTCATTGGCTGTATGCGCGGTAACAATGCTGCTGGAAGGTCCAGTCCGACATTCAATGTCCGTCAGCTGTTTGAAACATGGTGTCAGTAAATTATTTCTGTATCTTTCTGCATTTATGGTATACTCATAAAAATATGTCCTATTATTATGTATCTATATTTTGCGCACCATACCCCGATTTTTATATCATGCAAGGGCATTTCATGAACGAAATTGAGTTTGTTTGAAGCATAATATGCGTTGTGTTGTGATGACACATGACCATGTAAATGAAACCATGCTTCGTCACTGAACAGTATTAATCGTGGATCGATTGTTCCATCATTAACATTTCTCAAAATCCAATTACAAAAATTTATCCGACTCTGGTGATCACGTGTTGCAATCCCTGGACAATAGTAACCAATGGTGTGAGTTTTAAAAGTTTTGTTGCTTTCTATGCTGAAGCTTTCGAAATGCCAGTTTCTTGTGCAAGGCGCCTAGGAGATTTTCGAGGTAACTGATCTAACCTTTCTCGGATTTCGTCTAATTGCTGCTTCTGTTTACTTTTCTTTTCCTATCACAAACTAATCCCTTCTCCCTGAATTTATTTACAAGTAAAGAACGGCCTCTCTACTCGGAACACGTACGTCATGAAATTTAGATTGATGGATAGATAGAGGCCTATTTGTCAGAACAATACAAAGTTTGTATAGCAACGTCAAGTTTATAAATAACAAAACAAGTCATAAAAAACATATTCTCTTACAACTATAAAACTCGAAAGCACTCTTTAATAGACTGAAGTGCAGAACAGTCTTAACTTTTTTTTTGAATAATGGTAAGGTCAAGCTTTTTTATATTGTTAGGAAGGCTATTAAATAGGCTTAAAGATACGGTTTCAAAAGAGTTTTGAAGTTTTTTATACTTACATTTTGCAATATAGATGTTTGCAGTATTTCTTGTGAAATGATTACGAACAGGGGAACACAATGTATATGAATTTATATTCATCTTAACAAATAGTAAACTATTCAGAACAAACAAAGATGTCATAGTCAATATACCCATTTTGTTAAATAAAGGTTTGACATGTGTCCTGGGGGATACACCACTCATAAGCCTAATGGTTTTCTTTTGAAGCACAAAACCTTTATTGGTAGAAACATGGCTGCCCCAGAATAAAATACCATAGTTCATATGGCTATTTATACATCCATAAAAGATGTATTTTCCAAGATTTTTTTAAAATTCTTAATAAAAAGAGTTCTCTGCTTATTTTACTAGCAACACTGTTTGTTACGAGTATACTGTAAGTTTTAAACCGATATAATGGTCAATACGAGTGTGGTGTTTGGTTGTAGTTTCTCGAATAGCACAAGCAATAACAAGGGAAGGGAAATGTCTCAGTATAAAAGTTAGTGTAGTTATTTAAGTGTTTTTTCATCAGTATACTTAGTGGAATATGTTATACATTATCAACAGAACCGTGAGAATAGGGGGCGTGTTCCTCGGACTCGGAATGCAATGGTAATTATCGCCATATTCCTCGATCAAAATTCTTGATTAATATCACATGCTAGTGTGTCAAGAAAGTTCCGGGAATTTGCCAATAAAACACACAAAAAAAAAATGAATTATTCATCCAATTTTATTTTATCGCCTTCAAAGTAGGCCACTTCTGAAATTATACACACGGCTGAATATTAACTCTCAAATACTTAACAGAATTAGCAATGAATCTGAACTATATAAATTAACATTAAAAGCTAAATCACCAGTTTTGCTGTAATTAACAATAAAGTTATTATGTTTACAACAGTTTTCAATTATATTGGTTAGCATTACAATTTTAGGATCCATAAGAGTTCTATCTTTGAGAGACATATTGATTGCCAAATCATCAGCATAAATTTAATTGTTTTCTCACAGAATCCGTGTACGACAGGAGTTAGTTTCAAATTGCCTTGCAACCTCCCTACAAGATAATGTAAGCACATACGTATCGTACATTAACACTCTTTGTGGTAGTGCGTGCTGCATTTTGAAAACACTTCAAGCAAAACTAAACATATCTAAACATTCCTAATGATATTCACCTGTGAACTGGACTAGAACAGAAGCAAGACTGACGCACATGTGACGACAGAACGGATATAGGACGCACGCTCAGGAAAATGCAGTGATGGTCACACCGGCCGTGCTCCTACGGCCAAGTTTTGTAACAAACGTGCTGTACTTATAAGCATTAAGTAATAAGACCATTCTACTAATGATTATCTTGATTAGTATGAAGTAGAAAGGAGAATTATCTTTTTTAAGAAGTTTCTTTTTATAGAACAGCTGGAGAAAGTCGTGTGAATGGAATACATCAGATTTTTTAAATTTGTGTTTTCTATAACACAAGAACTATCCACCAGCACAAACATTTTTCATTTCTCCACAGATTTCTGTCTTCTGCCTCGCCTTCTTTAAGCTATTTGCTGGTCATATTTCTTGTTACTGCATCACTCAATCGTTCCCTAAGCTTCACTTCTTTTCTCCTTTCTTTGACATTCCACTCCAGTATTATTTTTGGAATTTTGTTACGTTCTATCCTGTTTACGTGTCGAAACCATTGTAATCTTTTTCAGTTATTGAAGTATTATTATATTTAAGTTATTATTTCTCTAATTTTCTAGATTCAATTTTTTTACATGTTTTATTTCATTACTGTATTCTGCCAAAAAACATCTCTGTTGCTATGAACTTATGATCATCATTTTGCTTGCTTTACGCACGAAAATTCTCACTTATCCAATATTATGTTATAGACATAGAAAAAAATTATTCACCATCTGTTTTTGTCTAGAACTTATTTAGAATTAAACGATAAATGCTTAGACACATAAACAGAATTTAGATGTTTAACTGTAATAAGTCCTTGCGATGGGAAAAAAACGAAGAAGAGAACAATAACATTTTCAAGCATTCGTAAGATTAAGTACATAACAGCTTTTAAGAATGCAATTTATGAATTTAGAGTATTTCGAAACCGACAAATGCTACGAAAAAATGATAATAATTAAATAAATCATTAATCGAAATCATTGAAACCAGCGTCGTAAGGTACTTAAGTTTAATATAAAAGTTGATGTTTAACCGAATTAGTGTTGTTGTACAAAGACACACGGAGATTTTTATAAAAATGATTACATTTGGATTCACTGGTCCTCAAAACACGTATTTCCGGTGAAATCTCAATTTCACAAATTTTTGGCTGAAATACAATATCTTCTCTGCCTACTATGTACACTGTACCTATATAATAGAGAGAGGGCAAAGGTTAAAACAAAGTAACATTAACAGTTGTACGACATAACCATCATCAAAGTCGACGGAGAAGCGAGCAGAAGAGAAGCCCTAAGAGTGCACCTCTGGAGGGAAGTCAGTGACCCCACCCTCACAGATGCCGCTTGTTCTCCAGACGCTGTTAGACGGTTAGTTGGCGGAACCATCAACTTAACCAGCCCCTCCTCTCATCGACGATTCCTAATTTAAGTATAAATGTGGTGGTAAATCTTAGCAAGCTCATCAGTTCTATAATTTCCTTTAATACCCATATGTCCATGAATCCAGAAGGCATATATGTTTTCTATAGTTATACATGGTCCACCTAATGTCGGCTGCTATAGCTTTAATGTTAAAGTTGTTATTTTCTGCTGCAAGGGGTAAGTAACTATGAGTCTCAAAAGATTTGTGCATTGCTCTTTTGATTAATACTCCACTCCATTGCTTTTTTCAGTGCCAAGAGAAAGGGCCTAAAAGGATGGATGGAAGGATGTTTGCTGAAACAAATTTGATTTTACCGAAGGAGAATGTAATGACATTATTGGTTGACTTCTCTAGAATATAAATTTCTTAAGACAGCAAAGACATATAATGGAATAATATGGACAGATGATGGCCGCGCCGTGGCCGAGTAATTAGACAACTCGGTTCTCACCTAGACGGCCCGGATTCGATCCCAAGCGACCGCATGTGAGATTTGTGGTGGACAAAGCGGCGCTGAGGCAGATTTTATCCGGTTTCCCCGCCATCGCATTCCACCGGTGCTCCATCTTCATTCATGTATCATCAGTGTCACCGCTGACGGGTGGATGTATGAATGACGGATGGACCGATGGACGGATGGATAGAGAGATAATTTTATTAGTTTTTAGAATACAAGTTTTCAGATATGCTAAAATTCAGATCCAAATGTTAACATCGCCAAAGCACATAATAATTCATTTTTATAACTCCATGGCACGACAGCTCACGGGGAACCTTGGCCTACCTCCCGGCCGCTGCGTCCCCCATCTCGGTCCACTACAGACGTCATGGATGGGTGAGATGTGGTCAGCGCCTCGAGTCCCTCCCGGCCGGTTAATGCGGTCCTCATGACCTGGAGCCGCTACTTCTCCATCAAGTACTCCTCAATTGGCCCCTGAGGGACCTTACGAGGCTGAGTGCACCCCGGCTACACTTTCAAAATCTCTTTCTACTATGTGCGCTTAGGTTATAGTTTTAAGGGGGATGAGGAAGGAGAGAGGGAAAGGAGAGAGAGAGCTCCGGATCTATATATATATATATATATATATATAGAGAGAGAGAGAGAGAGAGAGAGAGAGAGAGAGAGAGAGAGGAGAGAGGGAGGGAGTTTAGATTGGAAATGCACTATCCTTATGAAGTGAAGCAGGATTCTCGAGCAGCCTCCATAGTTAGCCACTACACCTTTGACATAAGCACGGCTATTGGATTAAATGTGCACACAAAAATAAGATTTTGTTGTGTTAAATGTTCAATTAAGCAGTAACTTTAAGTTTTAAACCAGTATAATGGGCACTACGTATATGGTGTTTGGTTGTAGTTTCTCGAATAGCAGAAACATAAAACAAGGTAAAGGAAATGTTTCAATATGCAAGTTAGTGTAATTTAAGTGATTTTTCTGTGTATATACTTAGTTAAATATGTTATATATTAATTATCAACGGAATGATTCTGTATTGTTTGTTAATTTGGAGTGATAGGGAAGTAATTGCTTCAATAATTCTCCAATAATGCATCGCCAACTACAAAAAACATACGTTCCTGGTGCATGTAAATTAAGTGAATCAGGATTATGTGTAGAATGCTTCAATGCAATAAAAATGAGGTAAGTAAATGTAAAGATAAGGCTAATACCCCAATTTTGTGCCTTACTATTGATGGCATGTGTTTGAAAGAATATGTAGAGTTTCAGGAAATAGAATTATAGGTTATAAGGACTTGGGCAATGTAATTATTACAATATTCCTCGACGGAAATTCTACTAAGCATTAAACCAATGCTGTAATGACTTTTGTTGCATTAACAGTAGTTTTATACCAACATTTTGGTTTTGACATTGGTGCGATGTTTACTGCAATAATACCAATTTATCAATAATAACTTCTGACACATCAATTGTATTAAATATTCCTTCAATAATTTTTTTCTCTTCCATTTTTGTGTATTCTTTACTTCAAAAACTTGGATAAACAATTCATTTGACAGATGTTGCATATGGTGTATATGGTAGTATGTAGTGCCACAAGATGGCGGCTGGGCGCAAGATTTGCTTATCAAAACGCTAGTATTTCCACCCTGTGAGAGAGACCGCCCGCCCATCTTTCAGCAGTGTTGTCAACTAAAGAAAGTTTTATTCTTTGAGGCCCTCATAGATTATGGTGAATAGGTTATCTACATAATTTACCGTGAACTAGCTGAATTATTAAACGAACCTCAGCGCACGTGCATGTGCGTGAACTTTGGGAGCTATCGAGAAGAAGCCTTAGCACTAGATGTCAGGGTACAGAACTGCTTCATATTATTACTTTCTCTACACGTAGTATTACATAGTGTATAGAGTGCATTCCACCCAAAAATTCGATACCGAGATTTCACCGGAAAAACATGTTTTGGGTCCCCTGAATAAAAAAAAAAAAGTATTTTCAGAAAAAGGTCCGTGTGTGCGGGTGTGTGTGTGTGTGCCTGTGGACAGCATGGCTCAAAAACGAAAAGGCCGTTGAATACAAAATTTGGTATTTAAGTTTGGTATCTTCCAAGATTGCGACACGAAGATTTTCAAGAAAATATCCCCACCCCAACAAAAGTTATTCAGAAGTCATTCAGAATGCAGAGGTCTTCAGAAGCTATTCCCAGATAGTTCAAGATATTTTGTCATGTAAATATCTTTAACATACGGTATTTTAATCAGAACCGTTTGAGCCATTTTTGAGAAAATCACCATTTTCAATTTTTTTCGACTATAATATAGTTTGGGTTAGGGTATTTGATTCAAAATCACCGTATCGCATCTTTGGAAGATACTAAACTTAAATACAAAATTTGTATTTTACCGAATTTTAGTTTTTGAGTTACCATGATCACAGAAACATGGACCTTGTTCTAAAAATTTTTTTTGGATACAGGCTACCCAAAACGTGTATTTCCGGTGAAATCTCCGTATCGAATTGTTTGTTGGAATAGAATACTTTCGCTATATATGCACTGTTCTAAGTAGAGAAAGTAAAATCAGAATGACAATTAGCATTACGATCTCATTTTCGATGTGCATGATGAACATACATATACGAAAAGATTCATCCATGATTATACACTGGCACAGATTATCTTCAGCAAGAAAGATGTTTCGCAATTTAAAGTAGCACTGAAGACAATTTATGTGTATATGAAATGTTGCTCCAATTTACCGAGCTTAGGTAGTAGCGTCTGAGTCACGCATTCGGAAAGCTCCGGTTTGGAGTCTCTGGTCTTGGGGTTCCAGGGCTTCAGTGGCAGATCAGGCGCAGTGTCGTGAGGTGGATGTGGTTTAAGGGGTGTACGGGGATGTTCAATCTGGAAAAGTTACGGGCTGCGGCTGCCACCATCAAATCTGTCCACCCTTCATGCTCGCTTGTCTTACTCCTTCCTTCCTCCTGGAGGTTTAGTAGGATTAAGATAACTATTGTGTATGGATGGGTCCCTAATCAATGAGGTAGAGCTTTTCACCTAGGGTCCTGGGACCCTTTGACACTTGGGAGACAGCGATAACAGGAGAGAACCAAAAGGTGACCGATACTGGATGAGGACGGACCCAAGCATGGACGAAATCCTTAATGGTTCCCGACTCCTGAACCCCGAGGCCTGTGGGGTTTCCCAAAGGGGCCGTATCCCGAACGCACCCGAAGGCGGGACCGACAGAATGACCCTGCGGCGATGCTTTGAATAACCTCTTCAGTGCGCAACCCCGACATAACTTCAAGCGCCCAACACCGTTGTCTGATCCTTCAACCCTGAAACTGTGACAAGAAAATGATGGGAATAGGAAATGAGGGACAAAACTGCGAGCAGTGACCTGAGTATTCAACTATGCACACGACTCAGGGAGTATGTCCGTGGGCTTTTCCATTAGGCCGGTACATATTTTACAACCCACCCCCCCTTGCAAGCAAGGACAGAAGTGGATACGCCACTTACGCGCGTCAACCCGTAAGGGAACACTAACGAACAACCTCAATGGAGGCGACCTTTACCAACTTGGATAGTGCCGGAGGATATTGAGGCGTCTCACAACTTCTCCAGGCGTCACTGTCCAGACATATCGGGTATCGGGGCACTGCCACGTCGAGTCCAACCCAACTCCCTTTCGGGAGGGACTCAGATATTCGGCACAACTACTGCTAGTAACGTCAGAAGTACCAGTGTGCTCGGGGTCCTCAGCGCTGTTACCAGAGCATCTGAAGAGGTCGGAACCTCCTCCCTACGAGGAACAGGAAAACTTGGGTATGTTAAGAACCTTCCCAGTATTAGTCGGTGACCCAGGGAAGCCCCCCGTAAATCATATGGATCAGGAAGGCCGGCATGGGAATCGAATCCACGAACTCCCAAACTGCGGTGACGCCACGCTCGACGTATTAGTGGGCGCATTAGGCTTATCTTGGGCGCAATGTTGAAATCCTCCTCCTTTCCTAAATCTGTCCCTATGCTGAACCAATTTATGAGACGCAGTGTGGACTTCTAATGTGGAAACTAATCGGACGTTGCAGGTTCTAGCCTGAGGACTGGGCAACGTAAAGAAGGGGATCGTCTGGTGATATGTGCCTCTTTCTTCACGACTACCGTGAAATCTGAAAACTGGCTGAAGAGGCAAGGCTCCAACCTACCCACCAATAAATCAAAGAAGGGCTGCAGAAATGAGACTGAAGGAATCAGTTTCGGGAGCAATTTAAAGATAATAAGTGGTATTATTAGGAAGCAGCTTAGCTTAGTGCAGGTAAAAGAAGAGTATCTAGAAATATATAAAGAAATGTCATGTGTTCCATTCACATGACTTTCTCTAGCTGTTGTACAAACAAACTTTTCTTACAAAACACTGTTTTTTTATCTACATCATTCTAATCTAGATAGGCAGTAGTAGAATTGGTCTTATTAATTGCTTCTTTGTAATCAGAAGGGAAATGAATCTTGACACTAAGCTAAAGCGATAATCAAATTCTTTTAAAGGGAGTCGCTATGTGAAACAATTGAAATTTCGTTCTCTTCGTTTGCCAGGAGAAAGTAAAAGAGAGCCGAAAAGAAAATAGCCCGCCGTTTGAGGAAAGTTAAAGTAGGTAACTTAAAATTGAAACCAATAACATGTAATATCTTGGAAACGGTTAACCTTACACACACACACGCAAGCACGCACACACACACCTATATAACATAAATTGTGTGTTTATGTGAGATCTACATTTTTTTGTTTAGTAAAATTTTGTTCCTTCGGTTTATCAGTTATACAAAAGTCAGAAGAGACTTTCTGAGGCTATTCCCAGAATATTCAGGATATACATTTCGTGTTTAATTAAAATATCTTAAAGATATGGACAATTTAATCAAAATCGTTACAGCCCTTTTTGAGAAAATCAAAATTTACGAACACTTTCCACGTAAAGGGTAGTTTGGGGAGGGGGAATTTTTCTTAAAATCTTAGTGTGGCATCCTTGGAAGATATTAAGTTTGGTATTTAATTTTTGCTTTTGATTTATCGTGTTGACAGACACACGGACACAAACTCACATACATTTTTTTTGGATACCGAGGATCCTAAGACATGTATTTCTGTTGAAATCTCGGTATCGAATTTTTGGGTAGAGTGCAATATCTTGTCCACCTATGTTCCTTGTACTATGCAGAGAAAGTAAAAAGTTAATAATGTGCGAGATATTTCGTTTTCTTTGTAGTATCTTTAGAACTACCTTTAATTCAAGCAATTAAAACAGCATATATTATATGTCTAATTTCTGGTTGCCGCCGGGTCATCGTTTATTTCCTCCACTAGTTGAGACCGTCACCAGGAAACAGAACAATGTCGCGGTGGTAACCAAAAGCCATACATATTATGCACTGGGTCCTGTAGCCTGTAACCCCGCTGTTCAACTCTATGAAGTGATATTTTTTATTACTTTCTCTACACGTACTATGTACATAGTGTATAGAGAAGGTATTGTATTGCACCCATAAATTCGATACCGAGATTTCACAGGAAATACAGCTTTTGGGTTCCCCTGAATCCAAAAAAAGCATTTCCACAAAAAGGTCCGTGTGTGTGCGTGTGTGTGTGTGAGTGTGTGTGTCTGTGGACAGCATAGCTCAAAAACGAAAAGACCGTTGAATACCAAACTTGGCATTTAAGATTGGTATCTTCCAAGGATACGACACGAAGATTTTCAAGAAAATCCTCCCCACCCCTAACTATCCTTTACATTGAACTTTCTTCGAACATTTTTATTTTCTTAAAAATGACTCCAACAATTCTGATTAAAATATCGTATATTAAAGATATTTATTTACCCGACAAATAAAATGTATATCTTTAATTTTCTGGGAATAGCCCCTGAAGATTATTTTATTCTGGATCAATTTTACGGAATTTTGCATAACTGCTAAACTGTATGAGATGGACAAAAACTTACCAAAACATGCAGAGCCCTTTAAAACACACAATTTATGTTACATTTTTTTCTGGAGTTGAACGCTTTTTAGATATTCCTTGTTTTTAGTTTCAGCTTGTAAAGACATACTTTTTTCACATACAGGAATTTGTCAACTTCTGTCCATACAAACAAAGGAACTTCAGTCACATAGCAACGAGTTTTTGACTATCACTTTAACCTATGGTACACCCTTATTTCACTTCTTCTTACAAGGAAGCAAGTGATAAGACTATTTCTGCTAATTTTTTCTTGATTAGCATGAAGTAAATAGAAGCATAAGCCTTTTAACATAATTTGTTGCGAAGAAAGTCATGTGAATGGAACACATCAGATTTTATTACTTTAAATTGAGTAGGTTTTGAATTAAACAATACAGTAGGCTACTTCAATATGTGGCTTTAGATTGAACAAATTCAGAGAAATCTAATCTAATAAGGACAACAATGTTTACTTAATTGCAAAATCTTTCTGAAAGTAAATAGGCATGCACAACTTACAGAAAGACAACGAATTGAAATACTAATGATGATGATGATAGGAGGAGGACCCAACGAGAGGTTTGTGTCTTGTTTAATGAAATGCATCCAGAACGAAGGATTACTCAGTCTACGGTAACCAAAATTTTGAAAAAATTCAATTAAACTGGAAGAGTTAAAAATAAGGCAAAGTCTGGAAGGCCAAAATGAGTTACAGATGATTTAGCTATTGATGTTTTATTATCAGTGGAAGAAAACCCACATTTATCTACTCGCCAGCTTGCAATGGATTGCAATGCCAGTCAAAAGTCCATATGCAACTTAATGGAGGCAGTCAAATGACACCCATATAAGGTACAGCTGTGCAAGAACTCAGTGAAGAGGACTTTGACAGACGTACTTTAAACCTTGAATGACATGCTCGATCAGAACCCTAACATCGTGAACAGAATTGTGTTTTCTGATGAAGCTACTTTCTGCCTAAACGGGAGTGTAAATCGTCACAACTGTCACTATTGGGCTAAAGAGAATCCCCATTGAATGATTGAACAACATACACAACGTCCACAAAAAGTAAATGTGTGGGCTGGTATAATTAATGGCGGATTGATAGGACCATTTTACTTTGATGACAACTAAAATTCTGAAGTGTATTCACGCCTTCTACAAAATTAAATAATTCCTGCTTGTACTACTTTAATTCCTGGATAAGGAGGAGAAATTCAGAATGTTATCTTATTCCAGCAAGATGGTGTCCCTGTACATTACGGGGTCACCCTCCGTGGTGTAATGGTTACCATATACCCAAGGTCGCGGGTTCAAACCCGGCGGAGGACGATGGATTTTTTTCGGGCGTAAAAATCCTGAGCATGGCTTCCTTCGGAAGGGAAGTAAAGCCGTGGGACCCGTGTCGTAGATTTATGTCACGTAAAAGAACCTCAAGCCTGATAGAGAGGCCTCTGAGCAAAATTAAGCGGTCCTTCACGCCCAATTTAGAATGGGACGCTGAGAACCACAGCAGTTAAAGAGCGTCCATAAATAAAACGCCATTTCCATTTTGTACATTACGGAAGGCATTGGTGAATTACTTAAATCATGAATTTCCAGGAAGATGGATTGGCAGAAGAGGAAGTATTGAATGGCCACCAAGATCTCCTGACCTTATACTTTTTCTTGTGGGGATATTTGTATTAGAGGGTTTACAAGGACTGACCAAGAGATTTTGAAGAGCTAAAGTGAAGAATTGGGCAAGAAATGCAGTTGATCCGGCGAATAGTGTAGCTGGAACATTAACTAATTTCAAAGACAGACTTTGGCATTCTTTGGCAGAAAATGGATGAATTCATCATGTGTTACATCACAGCACCACTAATTTTGTTATAAATGTGTTTTCATGGTTTAAATTTCATGTGATGTAATACGTCTTAATAAATTTAAAGTACAGTTCAAAAAAAGCATTTGCATGTACGATCCGAGACCTGAGGGGGAAAAAAAAAAAAACCGAAAAAATTTGCAAAAAAAAAAAAGAGAAGTCACAATCATAGTAATATGAAAACATGTTGATATCTTACAGATTTTTTTAAAAAAAACATCACTACATAAAACTATAACAACGAACTTACAAGCATTGTTCCATACTTTTTACTCACCCCGTATTAAAAACTGCTTTATAAGTGATACCTAAATTATGTTATGTACCAGATTTCGTTACGATCGGGTCAACTATTCTAGTGTGACTTAGCGGGATGCCTCAGTTGGATCAATTTCTTGGACCGAACACTCCGACTGGGGTTTTACTTTTTCTAGCACGTATTACATACAATGTACATAATAGCTAGAGAAAGTATTGTGTTCCACTCAAAAACTTGATGTTGCAAAAGAAGCAAGATGTCTTGAGCCCCAGAAAAGCATTTTTAGAAAAAGGTCAGTGTGAGAGAGAGAAGTAGAAGAAGAAGAGTGAGGGAGAGGCTGTGGACAGCATAGCTCAAAAACGAAAAGACCGTTAAAAACAAAACTTGATATTGGTGTTTAGTACCTCCCAAGGATACGACACGAATATTTAAAAAAAAAAAACTCCCCCCTCCATCACTACCTTTGCATGCCATTTTTTGGGGGGGGGGAAATATTGATTTCCTCAAAAATAACTCAAACAACTTTGATTAAAAAGAGATTGTCAGACGTCTGAAAACTTGCTGGAAGATGACAATGGAGATTGTCCAGGCTACCACCAACCAAAATTAATGAATCTGTCTCAATAATGTACGTCCAAGCATATAAAATGTACTCACTAAACGTAGATCTCGTTAAAACGTATTTTATATCGCACCCGTTTTTCTTGTAGAGTTGACCGTTTTTCAGATATTTCTTGTTATTGGTTCCAGTTTTAAACTACCTAACTTTTGTCAAACGGGACCATGCAAAGTGAACCGAACCTCAATTGTTTCACACAGCAACCACCGTTTAAAAAATTGACGATCGCTTTAGCATAATGCAATCCCTTATTTACTTTCTACTTGCAATGAAACAAGTAGTAAGACTAATTCTGCTAATGTTTATCTCGACGAGCACGATAAATACGTATAAAAGAACAATCTTTTGTAAGAATAGTTTGTATTTGGAACAACTAGAGAAAGTTAGGTGAATGGATCCGTTCAGATTTTTTTCGCGGTTTCCCTCACGTCTAAAACATTAGCAAAACTTTAAAGTAAAGTGTTTGTAATATAAGCCGAGTAGCACTTGTTTTACTCAATTTAATTTTGATTTCAAGCTATATATTTTTATAAGATTATAATCCTACAGCCTTCGTTAACCTCAATTAAACTGTCGAAAAACTATCAGTGCTTGTGCTACTATTGTTGTTAATTTTCGGGCTGTATTTTTCGGTTGGTATTTACGACATTCCATTTATGAGTTATAATCTTCACACACACACACACACACACACACACACACACACATACACACATACACACACACACACACTCGCTCACAGAACTTTATACTTAAAGTAGGAATCTGCAAAAGGTGTATGAGTAGGCATATATATTTATGGACTTGTAATAGACAATTATATTCGTAAATATTAATTATTGATCCTAAATTGAAAATTAACAATACAATTTCCATTATGAGTATGTTTTAGATGGCGTCATGAGCGAGTGGTTAGACCGATAACCTCCCACCTAGGCGGTTTGAGTTCGATCCTAAGTGGGATTTGTGGTGGACGAAGCGGCGTCTGGTCGGGTTTTCTCTGGGTCTTCCGTCCCCCATCATCACCTTTCCTGTCATACATTTCGTTGCATTTCATTTCATCCACTTCCTCAAGCTCACGCCTGGCTACGGGTCGACCACTCGTTCCAGGCTCTCCATTCTGGGGTTTCGTTACGTTGGGTCCCCGACACCTATGTTCTTTATGTGTCCAAACCATTTGAATCTGTTTCTTCTGTTATTTTAATAGGTAACATTATAGTATAATTCCAAGTTCTTTCATTTTCTTGTTTCTAATTTAGAAAGAAAAAATCTGATGTGTTCCATTCACATGACTTTCTCTACTTCTGTGTAATAAAGTATTGTTAATAATCTTATTCTTCTATTTACTTCCTGCTAATCGAGAAAAAAATAGCAGAAATAGTCTTATTACTTGCTTCCTTGTAAGTAGAATTGAAATATGAGAGTATCATAGGTTAAAGTGAAGTCAAAAGCTGGTTACTATGTGACTGAAGTTCTTTGTTTGTATGAACACGAGTTGACAAATATCTGTATGAGAAAAGTACAAGTTTTTCAAAGCTGAAACCAAAAACAAGGAATATCTAAAAAACGATCAACTCCTCGAAAAAAATGATATAACATAAATTGTGTGTTTTAATGTGCTCTTCATTTTTTT
This sequence comes from Hymenopus coronatus, assembly GCA_030762935.1. Taxonomy (NCBI): domain Eukaryota; kingdom Metazoa; phylum Arthropoda; class Insecta; order Mantodea; family Hymenopodidae; genus Hymenopus; species Hymenopus coronatus. Next base: position 38,706,131 of record CM060888.1, read on the forward strand.
TTTGTGATAAGTTTTTGTCCATTTCTTACGGTTTAGCAGTTATGTAAAATTCATCTAGAATAAAGTAGTCTTCAGAGGCTATTCCCAGAAAATTCAAGATATACATATTATTTGTTAGGTAAATATATTTAATGTACGATATTTTAATCAAAATCGTTAGAGCCATTTTTGAGAAAATCAAAATTTTCGAAAAAAAGTTCCATGTAAAGGGTAGTTGGGAGCCAGAGGATTTTCATGAAAATCTTCATGTCGCATCCTTGGAAGATACCAAACTTAAATACCAAGTTTGGTATTTCACGGTATTTTCGTTTTTGAGCTATGCTGTCCACAGACACACAGACACACACACGCACACAAACAGACCTCTTTCCAAAAATGCTCTTTTGGATTCAGGGGGACCCAAAACATGTATTTCCGGTGAAATCTCGGTATCGAATTGCTGAAGTGGAAGGTACTGGAAAGGAGGAGGTAAGAAAAGTCTAGAGAATAATGGATGGTTGCAAAAGAAAACATATGAATAGCAAAGAACTTCAGGAGAAGATGCAGAAGACAAAAATCTGTGACAAATAACGTTTCTTTGAGTTCAAGGATAACTATTGTACTGTAGGAAAAGCCCAATAAAATATAATAACTGTTATGAAGCTTAATTTTGACTGTGGCAATTGCAACGCTGATAAGTTAATCTTAATGCTTAGGGATTTCTTTTTAAATCGAGCCACCGAACTTCTCTACAACCGATTGGTTTCAGAATTGTATTCTGGCTGCTGTCCAGAACCATTAATTTGTGTACGTGATACCGAATACTCACACGTGTGATAAATTGCCTAGCTTGCAATCTGCCACGGACTAGACCATTCGCAATTAAATAAACACACATCTATACACAAAACTACATACGGCAGGCGCCTTCATCGACTGTAAAAAATGAGCGTGTTGCTTTCCTGTAGTGGTACAAGACCTTCAATAAACAGAAAAGGGTAATTATAATATTGAAACGGTGCCAGGTATTTCCTTCGGCGGCGGCCTGGGATTGGAGCATGATCACTTAATGCTAACTTCCTATTCTGCACCGCCCCTCTCTTGGCGTTGCCGCCCCCTTGCTCCCAATGTCATACTCTAGACCAGTTTTTCACAACTCTCTTCCAGGAATGTCTATATGCAGCTGAAAACCTCCCCGTAAATGGTTATGCGGATGTTGGCTCCAAAACTGCTAATTGAAAATCTGGGCACAGGTTCAGGTCTAAGGCCCTTTACAACATGCCTCATAGTTCCGGGAACTAATTCCTCAGAGCGTGGGATTGGTTCGGGAGATCGTGGAATCAGTTCCCGCGGCCGACCTCTCCTACCCATGGAGTTTTTCGGTTTCTTTTCTGGGTCACTAGAGAATCCTGGCAAGGTTTCGTCACTCTCCGAACTTCCTATCCCTTCATTTCATCTCTATTTCACCCAACTGGTCTCTTTCAGAGTTATAAGTGTTGACGAGGACTGCGGTGGTAGTGCCCTCTCGTGGAGGTGACTGCACTTTGGAATTTCAACTCTCGACGGCGGGATGGCGATGAAAGTCGCCTCAGAGGCATTTGGTCAGACCTCAGGTGCGGAATTCTAGCGCTCCCCACGTCTAGCTGAAGATCTGATTGGAAACTATTACTGAGCCTACATGGTGGCTCCCTTCCACGGTCCGGTTCCGGCTGCCCGCTGTAATTACTCTCCTCTTATCCTATCCTCTTGGGTACAAAAAGTCAATAATGACTGTCGTACAGAATCCCCTCTGGCACACACTACACCAGTGCTCTGAGCTATACAGTGAGACTTTGCAACGGAAATACAACTTAGTGTCAACTCTACGACATTAAAACGTTTATGTATTGCAATCACATGAATTTTTATACTCATTGTTCTACAAACTATATCTTCTTTGTTAATATCTTTATTAATCCAGATCAACTTGCAATTTTCGAAGAATGCGCAGGTTAAAGTTTTGTGAGGGGTTTGCTGTATCGACTTTTATGAGGAGTATGTTAAGTAAATAATCTAACGTGTTCCATTTACATGACACATTACATATCTGTTACAAATTATGGTTAAAAAGTAGATTCTTCTATCTACTCCATGCTAATTCACCTAAACACTAGAAGAAATTATATTGCTTGGTTCTTTGTAAATAGAAGAGGGAGAAGGAAATACACTGTGCTAAAGTCAAGTATTTTAAAATCTGGTTGACATGTGGTTGAAATTCGTTTCTTTGCATAGCCAGGAGCTGAAACATTCTCATATGAAATAAAGTATTTTAAAACTGAAAAAGGAATTTCTCAGAAAAGGCCAACTCCACGAAAAAAAAAAAAAAATGCATGAGACATAAATTGTAGGTTCTCTCTGAATGGCCATTAGTAACCAAAAGAAAAACGAATGAGGCTTTTCATTTGAGAAAAGTATAAATATTGAAAAATTAAAACCAATGGTTAACTCCCCAAAAATAAAATTTTTACGTTAGTTATATACTTAACCAGATGTTCATTTTTGTGTAGTATGATTTTGTCTATCTCTTAAGAATGAAGAGGAATTCAGTGCTTTTTGGTTTGTATTTTTTAAGCTTAAGCGTTTTTAACATGCTTGGTCATAATAACGGATGAATGAAATCGGCGAAATGATGCTCAAATGATCTCGGGGTCTATGGAGCTATCTGTCTTCTCAGGATAAAAAGTCTTATTAGGGTAACTCACCCTAACCGAAATCCAAACTCGCGACCTCTTGAGGCAGAGACGCTATCGCCACACTACCGATGCGGGCTAGAAAATTTTAGACATACATTCCATTTGTTACGAAAATATTTAACCATAAGACTATTCTCCACACCCTCTCTCGGAGTTGCCCCCTCCTTACTGCCAATGTCATACTCTAGACCAGTTTTTTCACAACTCTTTCAGGAATGTCTATATGTAGCTAAATACCTCCCATGGTTATGCAGATATTAACTCCAAAATGTTAATTGAAAATCTGAGCACAAGTTCAGACTAAGGCCCTTTAAAACAGTTTCAGGAACTAGCTCTTTGGGACGTAAACAACATCGCTTTAACTGTGTGGTGCAGTTCGATCATTTGGACAATTTAGACTGCACAATATATTCTAAATCTCTTGAATTTTGCATTCACTGGCTTACACTATTCACTGTTATACAAACTACTCAAAACTATACAGTTTTTTTATTCTTTTATCTACTTCTTGTTTGTTGAGATAAGCTCTCATTATACATTTCGTTGTAACTATAAAAGGAATACAAAACTAATCCAATTGTCAGATAGGTTGCCTTCGTGGTCGAGTGGTCAGCGAGCTGACTTCTCACCCGGAGATCCCGGATTCGATTACCTGCTGGGGCGGGGAATGTTTCCCTATCTCCCACAGAGTCTGGAAGTATGTATGTGAGAGTGAATGTGTATGTATATTTGAGGAAAATAAAACGTAAGGAACCTACAGACAACCCCCGATATGACCTAAGATGTTAAATGGTGCTATATAAATGAAAATGAATGAATAACTAAATAACCAGATATTCTAAAGTAGTTTGCTATGTGATGGATTTGAAATGTCATGCTCTTGGTAAGCCAGAAAAAAAAAAAAAAAACAACTAAAACACCTAATAGCGACATAACAGACGAACAGTGTATAAGCATTTGAAAATTATAACCAATAACAAAGATATCTCGGAAATGATTACCGCAAAACATTGTATTATTGTTTTTTTAACTGAATGGTTATTATGCAACTTACTTATATAATTATATATTGTGTTTTAATGAGATCTACATTTTTTTGCAGTATATTTTGTCTATCTCAAAGGTCATTTAGTTTGAAGAGGACTTATGAGGTTATTCCCAGTAAATTTATGATAAGCTGTTTATTTGTCTTTATCTTTAGTATGAGATATTTAAAAAAATCGTTAGCACAATTTTTGAGATAATCAAACATTTCGAAAATATTTTCATGTAAAGGGTAGTTTGGGATGGAGGGATTTTTACTTTCTCTAGCGCATATATACATATGATGTACATATTAGGTAGCTAGAGAAGGTATTGTATTTCATCCAAAAATTTGAAGTCGGGTTTTCACCGAAAATATGTTTTGATGTCTCTGATGCCGACATTTTTTTAGAAAAAGGTAAGTGTGTGTGTATGTGTGTGGACAGCATAGCTCAAAAACGAAAGGACCGTTGAATAGTAAATTTATGTTTAGTATTTTCCAAGGATGCGACACGAAGCTTTTTAAGAATTCCCCCCACCGAAACTACCCTTTACATAAACAATTTCTAATTTTTTTATTAAAATTCCGTATATTAAAGGTATATACATTACAAATAAAATGCCTATTTTGAATTTTCCAGGAATTGCCTCTGAAGCTTTTTTTTTCTGAATGAGTTTTGTAGAATTTTGCATAACGGTTAAACCGCAAGAAACAGACAAAAACTTACTACACAATAAAGGTACATCTCGTTAAAATTTATGACAATTTATGTCCTATATTTTTTTTTTTTTGTAGAGTTGACCGTTTTCGAGATATTCCTTCTTATTATTTTCAGTTTTTAACCACCTTAACTTTTCTAAACGGGACCATGCTAAGCGAGTCGAACCTAATTGTTTCACATAGCGACTGGCTTTTAAAAGATTTGATCTCTTTAGCCTAATGTATACCCCGTATTTCGCTTCTATTTACAAGGAAGCAAGTAATAAGACCAATTGTGCTAATATTTATCTTGATAAGCATGAACTTTATAAAAGAATAAATAATCTTTGGTAGGATAGTTTGTACATGGAACAGATAGAGAAAGGTATGTGAATAGAACACAAGATTTTTTTGAAAAATCTTCGTGTCGCATTCTTAAAAGATGCTAAACTGAACATCAAGTTTGGTATTTTACCAACTTTTTTGAGTAATATTGATTATAGACACACGGATGCACGCGCACGCACACACACAACAAATATATAAAGCGAGTCTTTTTCTAAAAATGCTTTTTCTAATTCAGGGGTCCCTAAAATGTGAAATCCCGTTATCAAATTCTGGGAGGAATGCAATGCCTTTTCTACCTGTTTACCATGTACTAAATAGAGAAAGTAAACAGGTGTTATCTTCATTTTACTGAGGGGGTCGATTGCGAAGACCTCTTCATGTGGAAGGAATTTTGTTAACTCTTGTATATCGTGTAAACTTAATGATATATAGGATAAGCCGTTTTCAAAGATGACTAGGTACCATCCAGGGATGATAATGTATATACCCTCTGAAAGGTCGCACCCTGCGAGGAAGGAATGAGGCGAGGAGATACCGGGAAGCCGGAACTTGGAGCGACGACTCCATGACAGTTTCCATACTGAGATAGGTACACCAGCGACCCCTGATCCAAATAGTGGATCCAGCGCTCACCTCCTTCAAGGTACCGGTCAGTGTATATGTACCTCGACAAATTCCGATCAAGTGAGACAATTCCACAGAGAGAATCCCTCACTTAAGAGCGCTTATGACCTCGGCAGTTGAGCGCCCTTAAACACCATTATCATCATCATCCCTCACCTGTATCGAAACATTATTGTCGACGTTTCCATCCCTGAAGGGTACCACACTGAATGAAGGTGAATGAAGTGATTAATTACACGAAATGTAGGGGCAGAAATTTCGGAGAACGAGAAAAAGTGTTTGACACCTGAAGAAACGGAAAAAAAAAAAAATCTGATGTGTTCCATTCACGTGACTTTCTCTACAAAGTATTGCTATACAAAAGATTATTCCTTTATGTACATCATAGTAACTGAGATAAACATTAACAAAAAGGATTGTGTTAGTTTCTCCTAACAAGAAAGTAAATAACGTAGTCCACTAAGCTAAAGCGATCATCAAATCTTTTGAAAAACTTGTCGCTAAGTAAAAAAAATTGAAATTCTATTCGCTTTACACGACCAAGAGTAAAACAAAAGAGAGATTAAACAAAAATTGGCCTCCCAAGAAATGCCTCGGAAACGGCTACTCTACAAAAAACTGTAGGTATATGACATAAATTATGTGTTTTAATGATTTCTAAATTTATTTTTAATTTAAGTTTTTGTCTAACTCTTACGGTTTACCAGTTCAAAATCCATCCAGAATGAAGCGATTTTCAGAGGATTTTCCCAGAAAATTCAATATACCCATTTTATTTTTCATGTAAATATTTTTAATATACGGTATTTAATCAAAATCTTTTTAGCCGTTTTTGAGAAAAACAAAATATAAAATAAAATTTCAACGAATATGGAAGATAATAAGCTTAAATACCAAATTATGTATTTAACAGTTTTTTCGTTTTTGATCTACTGTCAACACACTGACCTTTTTCTAATAATGTTTTTTTTTTGGTTTTGAGGGACCATAAAACATGTATTTCCCTGAAATCTGGACATCTAATCTTTGGGTAGAGTACAGTAGAATATTCTCTACCTAGTATATACATAATGCCATTAGAGAAAGTAATGAGTTTTGTAGAAGCTATATGAAAAGAAACGATATTGGGTAGAGAATGTATTAATAATCTATACTAACGCAGAAATGTATTTATGAGGCATTAATGAAGAAGTTAACAAGGCAGAAATAAGAATTATCATTGAAAATGTGGAACTGAGTCGTAAATTTTCCATAAACTATTAATTACCTACGCTCCTAGTTCGTGATCACAAGCTATGATCGTTTCAGTTATCCGATTCGTGGAAAAGATTCCTGTAGATCTTCCTGCTCGAAAACCTCTTACTACCAATGTTATACTGCAAACCAGTTTTTCGAAAAGTTCCAATTGGCTGCCGTAAAAGGCATTGCGGATGTTGGCACTGTTTATTGAAAATCTGGGCACATATTTCTGTGGTCACCTTGTAATATAGCTCAGGCGTCTGGCAAGGACTTTGACATGTATAAAACAAATGACACCCAAGTATGGTGTTTCCTAGTTGAACATCTGAAAAAGAACCGACATCTGTATTAGCACAAATAATAGGCTAGATATAAATTAAGTTTCGGCAATAAATAATCTTAAATTTCCCATAAAATTATGCTAATGCAGGCAGGCACTTTTAAACATATTATACGCTTAATTTAATTAAACTCATCAAAAATGTACATCACCTATAAAGGTATCATAAATGAAAAATGCCTTTGGAGATTAGAAACAGCCGAGAAGCAATTTCTTAAAAGAATGTCTGGTTATCATGTACCTGATACACAAATATGGGAAGAGTTAAATATATATAAATAAGAGAAGATAAATGATATTAAATAGAAATGGTTCTAACATATAAGAGGAATGCATGGCAGAATAACAAAAGAGGCATTAAATTATAAACCAGAAGGACGGCATTCAACGTCCTAGAACCGGATAGGCGGATGACATTACACGGAACGGGCTTCATTGCATATCCTTAAAGTGGATGAAGAAAAAGATTAATAATAAAAAATCTGAAGTGTTCCATTGCATGAATTTCTCTACATTTCTGCAACAATTTATTGTTAAAAAGCTAATTCTTCTATTTACTTCATGCTAATCGAGAAGAAATTAGCAGAAATGGTCTTATTACTTGCTTCCTTGTAAGGAAGGAAAAAGAGAGTACCATTGGCTAAAGCGACAGTCAAATGATTTAAAAGCTGTTTCCATGTTATTGAAGCTCCTTTGTTTGTATGACCAGGAGTTGACAAATTCCCGGATGAGAAAAAGTATATGTATTTTAAAACTGAAACAAATAACGAGAATATCACAAAAACGGCCAACTCTATGAAAAAAATGTTTATAACATAAATTATGTGTTTTAACGAGTTCCTCATTTTTTGTGAAGTACGTTTTTGTCTATCTCTTACGGTTTACCAGTTACGCAAACATTCATCCAGAATAAAGATGTCTTAAGAGGCTATTCCCAGAAAATCGAAGATATACATTTAGTTTTTCATAAAACTGTCTTAAACACAGGGTATTTTGATCAAAATCGTTAGATCCATTTTTGAGAAAATTTTCGAAAAATGTTCCATGTAAAGGGTAGTTTGGGTTGCGGGTATTTTCTTGAAAATCTTCGTGTCACATCCTTGGAAGATACCAAACTTAAATACCAAGGGTACTCTTCCTACTTATTTATAATTCCCAGATCTCTCCCCAAAAGTACACCGTGCTACAACTTAGACCCTGAGGCCACCTGTTTCATTCTGCGCATGCACATATACTAGCTCTACCCTGAACCTACTATACTCTTATGATGCACAGTGGTAGGGGTAGCGCTTACCTCACACTGGGTATCCTGCATCTAGTAGACTCGCGGGTAGAGGTCCCAAAGGCGCAAGGAGGATGCAAAATCCCTAGATTTGGCGGACGCAGGGAGCTTTTCTGGAGGACGCAGGTGAGGGTTAAACACCCCCATAAATTGTCAGACTTTTTTTCCTCTCCTGTTTCTCCACAGAGAGTACTCTACAACGGTTTGTTTTGTTGACAAATCTCAACTTAATGTTTTAAAAACCATTGATTGGTCGGTGCACGTGGTACACTTCCTCATAAGATTTCGGGGAGTATTTTATTTAAGAATTGTATATTAATGTGTGTGACGTAGTGATAATATCTTTAAACATTTTATTAATTCTTTGAAACCATTGAGAATTAAATATTCAGGTATACGTTCTCGTAGTTACCAGTTCTTAAAGACATCAAGAAAAATACTTTTAATATAAACAGGAAGCTGTTTTTTACTTTTGGAGCACAAAACATGAATGAGTAAATATTAAATTCCTGTACTGATAAGATTTAAACAAATATTAATTTTAAATATTGACATATAAACCGATAATAAGTACTTAAAATGTCACGCCCGAACAGGGATTTGAACCCTGGACCCTTAAGTTAAAAGCCTAATGCTCTACCAACTGAGCTATCCGGGCTCTTCAAGTGCCCTTTCTTTCACTAGCAGTATTCAGATTGATTTTAAAATATTTCAGCTCCAATATTAATTTAAAATATGAAACCTTGTTCTTTATGCTATTTACCACATTGTGGTAGGTATTTATAGTATCCTTCTCCAGTAAAGTTGCCAAATTCATTTGCTGGTCACTAGTGACTTTGGTAGCAGCGGTGGAAATTCATTACGTCATAACTAAGTGAAAGAACAGAGAGGTGGAAAATTAAGTGAAATCCTTCAATCCTTTTAACTTTCTCTACTTAGTACATAGTATATAGGTAGAGAAGACATCATATTGGACACACAATTTCGATACCGGGATTTCACGGGAAATACTCGTTTTAAGGTTCCCTGAATCCAGAAAAAGCATTTTTAGAAAGAAAAAAAAGATATCCGTGAGTGTATGTGTGTGTATCCCTGTCTGCGAACGATATCTCAAAAAATGAACAGTCGGTTAAATACCAAACATATAATTTATTTAGCATCTTCCAAGGATGCGACTCAAAGATATAAATCCCTAAATAAAATGTATATCTTGAATTTTCTGAAAATTGCCTCTGAAGATCTCTTCATTCTGTATGACTTTTGTAACGGTAAATTGTAAGAGATAGATAAAACTTACTCCACAAATCGTGTAGGTCTTGTTAAATGACGCAATTTATGGCATATACAGTTTTTGTGTGGAGTTAAGCTTCTGAGATATTCCCGGTTATTGGTTTCAGTTTTAATATACTTGTACTTCTCAGTCATTCATTTTTCTTTTATTTTACTCCTGGCCATGGAAAGACACCCGGTTTCAATCGCATAGCAACTGATTTTAAAACATTTGCTACCACTTTAGCCGGTGTATTCCCTTAGTTCCCTTCGACAAATAGGAGAAGAACTAAGTAATAAGGCAATTTCTGGTAATATTTGACTTGATTGGTATGAAGTAGGTAGAAGAATTAGATTTTGTAGGAATGTTTGGTTACAGATTAGGTAGAGAAAGCCATGTGAGCCTAGTTTCACAATCTGTATTTAGCGTATACTAATAATCGACCATTAGGCATAATTTTACACGAATTTTATTGATGTCACTCACAATACCATTACTGTTTTTCTCGCCTTCAGTTTTACGCGTTCAAAGTGCTACAGTGCTATTTTATTATTTAATATTCGTTACAGTAAAAAAATGTGCTTATGATTTGGTAAGTTACTTGCGGTCTAAATCTGAAAAAAAGCTTACTATATATAGCATTTCAGAATGTCTACTGTTAATTAGCTGTGTCTAGCCACCAGCTGCCAAAAGTAAGCTCCCGGTGGCTTTGACTATTAGGTGTGCAAGACAGAAGATAGGCTCATTTACCACTTTTCTGTAATTGAATTTTTTAATCAGGAAGAGGATATGGACCTAAAAGTGTGTTTCCTGTAAAAAAATCGTTATTGATTTTTTTGAAGGGAAGTCATCACATTAATATGAACCAGTTAACAGTTCTTATTATTTGGAATATATTTCGTATTATTCATTTTTCCTCGATCATTTTCTGCTATTTAAGGCTTTTCGAAAATATAAAATGCACACACATTGCAAACGTTGTAGTGGCAAACAAACAGGTAGCTGAAAGCCAGAAGTAGGTAGGTAAGTGTGTACAATGGTTTCGCTTTCGATTGTGGTGTTTGCATTAAGGGCCTGTGTCTCTAGTCCCTGCACCTCCCAGCTCAGATATGCTGTTTCGTTTAGTCCATGAGCCGGTTCTTGACCTAGTAACGCTGCCTATGCTTCCAACTACATTACGACTGCAAGACGGTATTCGGAAAGTAATTAATTATTTCAAAATCCTTCATGATGCCACTTAGTTATTACCAAAATTAGATCAGACCAAGGTTACTCTACCCATCTTAAAATTAGCAAGCTAATATCTTCATATATCTCGTGGAATAAACCATCTAATTTGGAAAAACACACTTTTTTAACTATTGCTCACTGAACAAAGTATTATTATACTTTTTGTTTGTAATACCTTTATGAATTACATAATTTCCCATTCTCTCTGCACAATACTTCATTCAGCTAGTATTGGAAGTAATAGAGAGAGTTAGGAAATCAAATGATGTTAGAAAATTACGAAATGCAAATGTTTTGTTTTATTTTAATAATATTGTTTATAGTTTCGAATAGGTGTATTCTGTATAAAAGTCATTGTTTGAAAAAATAAATGTTTGAAATACTTGATATCTAAGTTAATCATTCTGAACACATATTTTAGGAAATGACGCAACACTCAAGACATGTGCTACTTGAAGTAAAGAATCTATTGAAAAATGCATTAACAAAAGAATGTATAATAAGGCTTTGTTCATATAATTTAGATGTAGCCTTTCATTTGTTCACATTAAAAATTCAATTTTTCTTAATGTCCAATAAAATATTGAAAATCAATTTTGATTTTTATCGCTTTTTTACAGTTTTCAAATATTTTAAAATGTAATTGGCTAACCACGAACTGTAACTTATCAGATCTCAAATGCTTGGGAAAACTCTTAAATCAGGCCTCGTATTCCCAATATGCATTCTCGAAACCTTTCATCGTTTTATTATAGCCGTTAAGGTGTGTATAGGATTAAGTTGTGTTTCAGCTATTTTCATAAGCCAAATTATTCCCATATTATTATTATTATTTCCTTCATATATGCTAATAAACAGATTACCCAAAATACCTTGGTACTACCACTATGAAACTAACGACAATCTTTTCCTAACAGAATCGCAAAACGTAAATGTGTCTCCTACGCTACAAAACTAGACATTTTGTTATTTTTTTCCAGTCCAAAAGCAATTATTTATACGTATAGGTGCAAAAAAGTCTGATGTGTTTTATTCACATAATAATATTCAAAGTGAATACCGACATTATAAAGCTTAAGAACTGGATTTGCTAATATTACATACTGCTTCCATACACTCGTGGGAGACAACTGAATGTTGACAGGATTTGAAAAAAAAAAAAAAATGAACAGTTCAAACTATTAATAGTGGACATCTCAGAAGTAGCCTATATCACAAAAAACTAATTAGAATTAATATCTGTGTTTTAAAGAGATCTACATTTTTTTATGCAGTACATTTTCGTCCATCGCTTAACATTTACTAGTTATACAAAGTTATACAAAATTCCTTCTGATTGAGAGAACTACACAGGCTTATTCACAGAAAAAATTATATACAAGTTTTGTATATAGCTTTGTCTGCTTAAAATATGTTATTTTAATCAAAATCGTAGATAATTTGTGAGAAATTCGAAAGTTTCAACAAATCTCCCATGTAAAATATAGTTTTGGGTTGTAGATTTTCTTGAAAATCATCGTGTCGTATCTCTGGAAGATACTAAATTTGGCTTGTGGTTATGCTGTTCAGTCTCACACATACACGCACACACACACTCACACACTCATGGGTATCCCTCTAAAATGGATTTTTCGCAAATTGGGGGCGTGTCAAAATAAGTATTTATGATGAAAACTCGCCATAGAATTTTTGGATGGAATGCAAGGCTTTCTCTATGTACCTACTATGTGTTGACAGAGAAAAAAGAACAAAAAAGGAAAGAAAAAATATAGTATAAATGGTTGTTACACGGAATTTGAACCTACGACCTCTCTAATGCCAACCACAGATGCTATATCTACCTATCTCGCAAATTGTCCATGGATACGAATTCCTTGAATTATAATTAAATCATTCTTTCAGTTTTACTTAATCTACATAGTATATGGTACGTAGGAGGAGAAGATATTGCACTCCACCCAAAAATTCGAATACACGTTTAGGGTCCTCTTTATAAAACACATTTTTAGAAAAACGTCCGTGTGTCTGTGAATAGGCTTACTCAAAAACGAAAAGTCGGTAAAATACCAAAATTAAATGCCGGTATTTAGGTTTAGTATCTGCTAAGGATGCGGTATCAAGATTTTGGGGAAAATCACCCCACCTCAATTTACCGTTTACATGGAAATAATTTGGAAAATCTTGATTTTCTCAAAATGGCTGTAATAATTTTGATTAAAATACAGATATTGAAGATATTTACGTGCAAAATAAATTATATATGCAGACTTTTCTGGAAATAACCTCTAAAGAGTTCTTTATTCACGATGACTTTTGCTGAATTTTGTATAATTGGTAAACCGTAAGAGGTAGACAAAATCCTTCTATACAAAAAATGTAGCTCTCGTTAAAACACACAATTTATTTAATATATATTTTTTCGTGGAGTAGACAATTTTTAGAAATTATTTGTTATTGGTTTGAAAAGGAAATTTGGCAATGTAAAGATCATTATCATGACAATCAGCTTTTAAAAGAGTTGACTGTCGTTTTATCCTAGTGTATTCCCTTGTTTCCCTTCTACATACAAGGAAGTAAGTAATACGATCATTTCTGCTAATGTTTAACTCAATTATTACGAAGTGGATATAAGAATAAGCTCTTTAACAATAATTTGTTACCGAGATGTAGAGCAAGCTATGTGAATGGGACACATCAGATTTTTAACTGTTGTTTTTCAGTAATTAGAAAGTAAGAAGCAAATAAAGGGGCAGACATGTCGACTGAGGCATTTTCTAGATAACGGACATGTTTATAACCCTGTGGTAACGGAAATCTATAGCGGATGCCAGCATTTACTTAAGTTAATGGTTATTTTAAATGAAACAGGCTAGCTTGCAGCTTAAGTTCAATTGAACTTAGTTAAAAAGAAGTTCAGCTGATAGCCATGACAGCTTAAAGAGATAGGAAGTTTCTAATTAGTTTCTGATAGCAATGAAATATACTTCTAATGATTTGCCAAAGAACATTAGTGCTTCTCTTTATCAATGCAGCACGACGTTTGTTGACATTATCTGGTTCAAATCCTCGACACAACTCAAGTAAGGCGTAACCCATTCATGCTTCAACCACATATATTCCTCTATTAGCATTTCGATTTTTTCAGCGCTCTGTTTGCTTCAGTTGTTTAAAATATGCTGAGGAAAATTCCAATGCATTGCGCCCACACACTTTCGCTATCTATTATCATACCTTCACATTCAAAAAGCGTGCTAAAAGTTCTCATGTATAGAAGCTTGTCACATTGCTATTCGATACACTCAGTTGAAGACTTTCCATCTTTTCAATTTACTTTATTCAAAGGTTGCATGTAAAATATCTTTCTGAATCCAAAGCATTTAACTCTTATCTGCTTTCTCAATGATTCTCTTGCTTTCCAATGCAGTTCTTTCAATTCTCTCTCCTTCCTCTCTCTCTCTCTCTCTCCTGGACCAGATCTTTGTTGGTTTAACCATCTTTCCTGTCCATGATGCAGTCTGTTCTACAATCTATCTAAATAATTTTGTTTCTAGCATTCTACGAGCATGCCTACACCATTCTAGTCTCTTACAACTCACAAAATCTAATATGTATCATCCGTTGTCTAATGATTAGACTTGTTTCCAATTTAGAATATTTACTAGATAAAACAATCCATTTCATTTGAAAATAGCTTCAATCTCAGTTTAAATTCATTTTACACCCGATACTAGGCGGTGAAACTGTTCCGTATTTGACGTGTGTAGATGTCCTTTCGTGCGTTGCAAAACTTAAGTTATAACTGATCAGTAGGGAACTGGTGTGAGCTACTTTCGTAATACCCTTCTCAATGAGCCCAATCCGCTCACCATCTCGATATTAAGTGAACTCATATAGTACCAGGTACTCCACCCGCATTTGGCATGTGTAAATATTCCTTCGTGCGCTAAAAGAGTTGCAAAATTATTTCAAGTCAAAACTGACCATCGGAGAACTAGCGAGAGATAGGTACTTTGTTTTTTTTTTTTTTTTTTTTTTTTTTTAATTTAACGGAGGTGGCGGCTGTTGTTGCGTGCTCACATTCCACCCGAGAAATTTATCCGTGCTGTGGCTTTATTTGTTTGCAACACACACAGCCTAAAACGCAACGTTGAACACATCATGGCAATAATACGGACTGTTGAATTTGTTTGTTTTTTTTTTTTTTTTTTTTTTTTTTTTTTTTTTTTTTTTTGTTTACAGGGGACCCCGAAATATGTATTTTCGATGAAATCTCGGTACAAAATGTTGGGTGGATTGGAAAACCTTCTCTTTTTTTTTTTTTTTTTTTTTTTTTTTTTCCACATTTCTTGTGTTGTAAGTTTTTCTATACCTCTTACGGTTTGCTAGTTATATAAAAGTCATCCAGAATGAAGAGGTCTTTTTTTTAATTTTTTTATTTTTTTTTTTTTTTGGTATTTTTTTTTTTCACTTCTGAATCATTTATTACAGCTTATAATGGTTTCATTCATAGTCATCTTTTTTTTTTTTTTTAAGTCATCGTTGCTTTTTTTTTTTTTTTTCCTTTTAATTATGGGGCAATCTATGCCCACAAAAACATAATTCTACTAACACTCGTTTTAAATAACTACAAATCAGTGCAAATAAACCATCATCTTCTAAAACTAAACCACAAAAAATAAACATAATTAATATCGGGTTAATGAATCCTTAGCCCGAATAGTTACATTTTTTTTTTTTCAATTCTGGCAAAGTTTTTTTTTTTTTTAATGCTAGTTGACCATAATAGTTTCTTTTTTAATCACAGAAGCGGGAAGCTGTACCTAACAACATTGTCAGTGCTTCTTAATGTGAAGGTGATAGTCCACCGAGGGACTAACAATATTAGGTGGTAACCTCAAACATGGTGATAAATGGCTGCATATCGCCGATAAATCCGGACTTCATCACTTTCCATCGTTCTTGTCTCAGGAAGCCAAACCAGTCTTCCCTCTTTGCCACAGTGTCAATATTCTGTTTCAAAATCCAATGGAGTGTTCCCGCTACCAACCAAATCACACTACGTTGAAGGAAGGTATTCGAGAAATGAAATTCCAGGCGCCAGAGTTTCTCCAGGCACGGCGGGGTCTCTGGCTGGCACCATTTGGTTAGATAGCTATTAAGCACCAACCAAATGCCAGCAACCTGCCGACACGATATAAGGCGATGCTCCAAAGTATCAACGTTGGAGCAGAGTGCACAGAGGTTAGATTGTACTCGCCCATGTCGCCAGAGTTTTTCTGCTGTAGGTATGGTCTCATTTAACACTTCATAAGCCGTCTCTTGCCAATCAGTTGAAATATGTTTACAGTAGACATTCTGCCAAATAATGTTCCATCTCCGAGCATGTTTCTCTTCAATCCTAGGAGCAAGCGGAGCGGCAGTCAATAGACGGTAGTGGTTCCGGGTTTCCTCAAATGCTGTGATCTCCGTGCATGTGTCCAGAAGGCGCTTCAAATGTGTGACGATCGGTTTAAAGCCGGAACGTACCGTATAAGGATCTTGCAATTGCTCCTCCCAGAACGCTCTATCGATTGCTGAACCATTACCACTGAGTGATCGGATGGCAGTTTTCCCCAATAATGCCAAACATTTCTTTGTGACGTCCACTAATCCACATCCACCATGGGAACGTGGCAAGCGTAGTTGAGGTCTGTTCACCCTGTATGCTTTACCAGTCCATAAGAAATAACCGATAAGTTGTTCAATTCTCTGTGCGTCATATTTTGTAATCGGCAGAAGCTGTGCTAAATACCAAATTTGACTGAGACCATAGGTATGAATATACCAGATGCGCTGCAGCAAATTCAAATTTCGAGTCCGCTCAATGGATAAGGAATATCGTAGGTGGTTGATTTTATCCCTCCAGTTAAGAGTAATGGTGTCGTTCACATTTTCCATGAAGGAGACACCCAGGATTCGTGTAGTGGAAACAAGTTTCATGCCCAACGGATTAAGCGGCTCCGGCCAGTTCCCGACTACCAATATCTCCGATTTGGCCACATTTAACGCTGCACCTGACAATCCCTTATACACCTCCAGGCCATGCTGTAATGCTGCCATATCTAGGTTATCAACAGCCGCAATTGTCACATCGTCAGCATAGGCGGTGACAGTGAAGCGCTCATTATACACAGTAACTCCTCGGAGGGTGTCTTGAAGAATCTGGAGTAAAGGATTTAATGACAGGCAAAACAGTCCCATAGATAAAGGGCACCCCTGACGCACTGACCGGCTGATTTGAATCGGGATGGAGAGCCATCCGTTCCACAACACCCGAGACTTCGCTGTTCTGTAGAAATCTTGAATCAGTTGAACCGTCGGCACAGGAAAATGTGCTGCTTCCAAGCATTTCCATAAATATTGATGGTGCACTCTATCGAAAGCTTTTTGGAAATCGAGACTGATCAAAGCTGCTACTTGATGTTCCTTTCGGAGCTGCATTAGTACATCCCGAAGTTCCACTAACGTTGCAATGATATTTTTCTGTGACATTGCCGCCTGATTGTAATTTAATATTGTTTTAAAAGCTGTCATTAAAACGCTTCTTTGCATGGCCCGGAGTAAAACAAGGGAAACACGGATGACTTTTGTTGGAGAAAAATAGACGTAATTCAAAATTGAAACCAACAACAACAACAACGAAGATCTCATGTGGTTAGCTTCACAACAAAAGACAAGATAACAATCTCAAGATTTTGAAGTAAGTTTCTGTCTGTCTCTCTCTCTCTCTCTCTCTCTCTCTCTCTCGCTCTCTCTTTCGGTTTACCAGTTTTGCAAAAGCTACTCAGAATGAGATGACTTCAGAAGATAATCCCAGAAAATTCAAGATATACATATTTTCATGTAAATATTTTTTACATGCGGTATTTTATTCAAAATAATTGGAGCCCATTTTGGCAGAATCAAAATGTTCGAAAACTTTTCCACGTAAAGGGTAGTTTGGCGTGGAATGATTTATTTGAAAATCTTGGTGTCGCATCTTTGGGAGATACTTAACTTAAATACCAAGTTTAGTATTAACGAGATTTTTGTTTTTGAGTTATGCTGGCCAGACACACACACACACGCTGACCTTTTTTTTTTTTTTTTTTTTTTTAAAAAAAATATATGTTTTGGGGGGCGAGATTTAAGGAGTCTCAAAACATACTCGTATATTTACGTGAAATCTCGATATCGAATTTTGAATAGAATACAATACCTTCTCTACCTGCCATGTACGTTGTAGATGGCGTTCTCATTTGTTACAATATTTGGTGCCTTACTTGAACAGGACGTGGTTTGTCACCCGCAATGTTGTGAAAAAAGTTTGACAAAATGGCACCTGTAGATGCGCTCCCCATCTGGACACAAGCATTCAGAATTGGTTTGTGATTCAAGAAATAGCAATTTCTCGATTGCGCGAGTTCTGCATCTTCTACTTTACCACAGCATTTTTATCGCCATTGAACTCATTTGGGCAATATTAAAATATTTCACAGAAGTATTATGTGACACCATCTTTAACTAAAATTTAATGCAAATTCTTCGAGAGATAAAATAAAATTGACCAAATGTACTGAGTACACGCTGGTTACTAACGTTGCGCGATGTATGGCATGATAGGGTTGATGTGTTTATCCTGACCTCTCATTTGATAGCGTCTCCCCTCGCTTTTCCAGAGAGCAGAACATCCCGCAGATGTTTTCTCGTAGGAGGCTTATTGTATTTATACTTCTGTGTCGGGCAGAAAGCAGCTTCGGCACGTATCAACAGAGATGTTATTGCTATGCAACTGCATTTCTGCTTCTACACATGCCAGATAGATGGCATTAGGGTACCATCCTTCTACTAGTGTTCCTTATCTGTAGAATATGGTAGTGCATCACTATTGCAACTTTTTTCATTTTTACTTTCTCTGACATGTATGTACTACGTAGTAGTAAGTAGGGAGGTTATTGAATTCCACTCAACAATTGTGTTTCACCGAGGTTTAGAAGAAACACATGTTTTGAGGACACATGAATCCCAGAAAAGAACTTGGGGAAAAAAGGTCAATCTGTGTGTGTATTTGTGTGGACATAATTCAAAAACGAAAGTTGGTTAAGTTGGTGCTTGAATTTACTAACTTCCAAGGTTGTGAAGCGACGAAAATCTCCCATGCCAAGCTATCCTTTACATGAAACACTTCGAAATTTTCACTTTTCTGTAAAATTGCTCAAACAATTCTGATTAAAATGTCATATATAAAATATATTTACAGGAAAAATAAAATGTAAATCTTGAATTTTATGGGAGTAGTTTACGAAGCTCTCTTCATTCTGGAGGACAGTTGCATAACTGATAAACCGCAAGAGGTAGAAAAAATCTGCACAGAAAACAAACAGTTTATGTCCTATACAATATCTGTGGAGTTAACAATTTCCGAGATATTCCTTGTTATTGGTGTTAAAATGCTCAAAATTTAGAGTTTTCTCAGGTGGAAATAGTTATTCACTTTATTTCATTCTAGTTATGCAAAGAGAAGGGCATTTCAATTGCCTCACAAGACAGATCAACTTTTAAAACATTTGACTGTCGCTTTAGTCTATTGTGTACTTTTATTTCCGTACTGCTTAGAAAAAAAATCTAAGAATAAAACAATTTCTGTTAATGTTTATCTACATTAGTTTGAAGTAGAGAGAAGAATAACCTTTTGTAAGATTAGTTTATTCCGGAAAACATAGGGAAAGTCATATGAATGAAGCACATCAGCTTTGTAATAGTGTTTTATATTTAAGGTGGAACTTTGAGTTGTGTTACTAAATAAAAAATCTGATATTTGCCTTTGCGGCTGAGGAAAACCAAGACAATAGCTGTCGAATTGATCGAGCCATAACTTTATATAATAGTAACTTCTGAAGTTAATAGAACTACAGATTAAGAAGAGATACTTACAGAGCTTTAAAAGGAATAGCGATAGTCAAATCTTTTAAAAGTGGTTGCTATGAAAAACAATTGAGCTTAAATGGTCCAGTTTGAGAAAAGTTAGACAGTATAACACTGAAACAAACAACAAGGAATAATTAAAATACGGTCTCCTCTACAAGAAATACGTACCTATATGACATAATTATGTGCTTTAACGAGATCTACATTTTTTGTGTATTAGTTTTGCCTATCTCTTGCGGTTTAACCCTTAGGCACAATTCTGCAAAATTCATCCAGAATAAAGAGGTCTTTAGAGACAATTCCCAAATAAATCAAAATATACATTTTATTTTTGATATAAATATCTTTTAGTGCATGGTTTTTCAATCAAAATCATTTTAGCCATTTTTAAAGACACAAACGTTTCAAATGTTTTTCCATGTAAAGCACATTTTTTATATAAATATTTAGTATACGGTTTTTTTAATCAAAATCATTTGAGCCATTTTTAAAGACTACACATTTTTTTTCCATGTAAAGAGTAATTTGTGGTGGGGCCTTTTTTGAAAATCTTTGAGTCGCATACTTGAAAGATACTAAACGTAAATATCAATTTTGGTATTTAACGGTCTTTTCGTTTTTGAGCTATGCTATCCACAGACACACACGGACCTTTTTCTAAAAAAGTTTTTCGGACTCAGGGCGTCTCGAAACGTATATTTGTGATGAAATATAGACATTGAGTTTTTGGGTGGAATTCAATACCTTCTTTAGCTACTATGTGCATTGTATGTACATATGTGCTAGAGAAAGTAAAAAGAAAAATCCGACGTGTTCCATTCACATGACTTTTTCTACATCTCTGTAACAAATCATTGTTAGAAAGCTTATTCTTCTACCTTATGCTAATTGAGATAAAATTAGCAGAATTGGTCTTATTCCTTGCCTGATTTTCAGTAGAAGGGAAAGAAGACAATACACTAGGCTAAAGCGATAGGCAAATCTTTTAAAAGCTGGTAGCTATGTAATTGAAATCCCTTTGTTTGCATAGTTTACAAATTCCCATATGAGAAAAGTATAAGTATTTTATGGTGAAACAAATAACAAGGAATATCTCAGAAACGACCAGCTCTACACACACACAAAAAAAAAAAAAAAACAAAAACGGTATATGACACAAAACATGTGTTTTTAGGAGATGAATATTTTTGGTGTAGTAAATTTTTGTCTATCTTTTACGGCTAACCAGTTGTGCAAAATTCAGCAAACCTCATTCCAGTATAAAGAGGTTTTCAGAGACAATATTCGCAAAAAATACCAGATATACATTTTATTTGTCATGTAAATAATATATTTAATATACCAAGTTTGGTATTTAACAGACTGTTCGTTTTTGAGCTATACTGCCCACAAACACACTCGCACAAAGATATCCACACACTGACAGACAGACAGACACACACAGGGACATTTTTCTGATTTTTTATTTATTTATTTATTTTTTGATTCAGGGAGTCTCAACACATTATATTTCCGGTCAAATCTCGGTATCGAATTTTTGGGTGCATGCACTATACACTATATACATAGCACGTGTAGAGAAAGTAAAAAGACTTACAATGCTGGAACCCAGGGCCTCTCAAATATGGATTAAGATGTTATATCACCTGAGGCATCTACTTGTAGCAATAGACATTATTCGAAGCACCGCCTTCTTGATAATCAGCGAATCTATAAAATATATCATTTGCTGGATACTCTCTCTTTCCCACTGTCTTATCAAGGTCGACATACCTGATTGGAATAATATTACTAGAACTTCAAAGGAATGCAATAAAATCTAACGGGCTGGACTTCTATTTGCTGATTGAGCAACTAAACTACATATATTCTTATGCTGCAGACGGCTATTAAAAAGTGTAGAGCAGAAAGAGAAGAACAAATCCTTTGAAATGATCTGACATATTTAAAGAAAATGAATTTTTCAGTTTCTGCGTTTTACACCCAAATAATTTTAAACGTTTGCTGTTTGCAAGGGCCATTAGAGATTGAAACTGGTCCCTAATAAAGTTTATAGTTGCACTATGTTGTTGAACATTTATAGGTTATATATAGCATATGTTACAGAATTGTTATTTTCCTTTTGGCATTTAGAACTCTTTGTGCCGCGCGGGTGAAATGCATTTACCATAGCAACATAACAAAATCAAAACTATTTCAATATATTAATGTAATTTTACGGATGTTTAATGAGCAAATTCTAAATATTTAAGTAGCCGCAAACATTAATCAACAAAACCGAGCGGTATAATCAGCTTCGTGAAGCACTTGACACATAATTAGAGCTGAAACAAAACTAATAACGAACAACAACGAAGACATCATCAAAATAATTACAGTGCGTGACGAATACACCTACCTGGAACAAATAATGAAATTCAATAGTTCCATTCATAAAGGAGATTAACGACGCATTTCGGCAGCATGGCCCAACATCTGGGATCTGCAGCAGTAAAAAGACATAAAGGCTGAAAAAAAAACAACATAATGGACACCTGCATCCTACCTCCCCTACTATTATGGAGACCAACTCGGGCCTTAACAGGCAGAGAAAGAAACATGCTAAAAGCATGTCAAAAAAAAATGGAGAGAAAGATTCTTGAGGTCAACCACCAAGACAGAATCTGCAGTGAAGACCTGTGGAAGATGACAGGTATCAGATACGTAACTACATCAGCGACCTATACCAAATGGAAGTGGGCGAGCCACGTCATGAGAACCACTACATATGAGGGTATAAAATAAAAGTCTGGGGCATAGGATTTTAGAAAACACGGGTTAGATGCACTAAAACTTCACTTTGAACCCAAATGGACTGCAACAGCCAAGGACCGACGCGAGTGGAGACTACTGACAGAAGCACCAACAAAAGAATGAGGATCTTTCTCGAAATGGCTACGCGGGGTTGCCATAACGACCATCTTGCCAACTAAGAGACGTTGCCTCTTAGGGATTCTACGGGCTAATTCTAATTCTAATAAGAGCTGAGATTGCAAATCAATAATTACGCAAACTACTGATGGTGCCTGTAGTAAATCCTGATTTGTTTCTGCATATTCACAGACACATAAGATCGTGTCATAAGAAGATGCTCAAACAAGCCCAGGCTGAAGACTACAAAATGCTATATTCCAATACCATAGTCTCTTCTAAATATCTTTTAGCAATATATGTATTGTCAATATGATGGCTTTGGAATTCCATTCTCTTTGCATGACAGAGAGAGAGAGAGAGAGAGAGAGAGAGAGAGAGAGAGAGAGAGAAAGAGAGAACAAATAACTTCTCATTTGTGAGAAGCAAAAGCATTTGAACATTCAAACCAATTACAAGAAACGTTATTGTTAGCTAAATATATCGCAATACATAAATTGTGTGCTTTCAGATCTACATTCTTATGTAGTAAGAGAAATCTGATATGGTTTTCCAATTTGCAAAAGCCATTCAACGTGAAGTGTACTGCTTCAAGGATATTCCCGGAAATTTTAGGATATCTATTTCATTTGCCATGAAAATATCTTAAACATGTGGTATTTTAGTCAGCATTGTTAGAGTTATTTTTGAGAAAATCAACATTTTTGAAAAATGCTCCATGTAAAGTAAAGCATGGGGTGGCAGTTTTTCTCTAAAATCTTCCTTATGTATCCTTGAAAGTTGCTAAAATTAAATACCAGTTTGGTTTTTGACCACAGACACACACACATACACACACGCATTCCACTAAAATTACTGATTTTTTAAATCCATGGAGTCCCAAAATATATTTCCAGATGAAATCTCGACATCAAATCTCTTCTTCTTCTTCTGCAATTACTACGCTTTTTGCGCCCTCCATCAAGTAGTTAGGAAGGATAAAACGTAAATGACTAACAAACTACGCAGTGCTATGCATGCTTTTCTACTTTAAATTAGTATTTCTACTTTAAAGCTTTCAAGTTTTATGTTCAGAGTTTAAAGTTCTCCAAGTCTCTTACACTGTCCAGCTTTGCGGTGTGGCTGAAGCGTGTCTGCCTCACATTCTTCCCAGTCCAAATCTCGGGTCGGGTGAATTACCTGGATAAGGTTTTTCTGGGATTTACCTTAACCTAACAAGATAAGTATTGGGTAATCGTAAGTTCTAGGTACTTTTAAGATCATTTGAACATAATTTCAACGATTTTGTTCATTTCAGCTTACCAACATATATTTTAGTGGCTGAGGCCCTATTTGCGGTGATCTTAAACTTATAAATATTGTGAATACGCGCCGGATGTACGTACCTGTGCCTTGCCGGCCCGAATCGCCACAGCGTGTGAACTGCTTGTTTTGGACCGTCATAGCTTAATGTAGCCAGCGGTTTCCTTTCCATTTTGAATCCATTGTTGCACCTGCATGAGTGGAGATATGTGCAGTCGGCGAGCGCATTACATAGAACCTCTATTGCCGCACTTGGGTGAAGTGGTCGCTCCTGTGTGATATGTACTCGCTCAATAGTAACTTCTACTTCTAAAAGTTTTCTTGCCACGTATTAAAAGAGACAATTTGGGCTAGCAAGTTAGTTTAGACTGTGAGTTCCGAACATGCATTTACATCAGATAGAGCCCTCATCCGTCGAAAGATAGGGACAAGAAGTGTGATACACCACTATAATAAAGACTATTTGTAGACAGATTTTTTCAGTAATCCAAACATTTTGCTATCATATATAAAGAAATGCATATAATAACAATATATCTGTATTATATAGAGTGTCACTGGGACAGAGCACTGCACGGAGGGGATTGTGGCTCTTTGTGACTTACGTGACCCCTAACAGAGAGGGATGAATTGGTAAGTGACAGATCCGGATGACAACTAGCACAATCATTGAAGGAGTACCTAACGTTTTCAGATCGAAAATGTCCGACGTAACCCAGTGAACTACCTACCACAAACCTCTGAACCCTGGTAGCAATGCAAAGGACTTCTCCTCTCCAGGAATGCCGGAGACAGGATGTTCCTCACCGGGAGGTTCCCATAATGACACCAAGAAGAAACCGCTGCAGAGCGCAAGCCAACGCCCAAGCGCAACCGGCCGAACACAGTCGCCTGGTTCTTCAACCGTAAAACAGTTGACAAGGAATGATGGGGAAGTCATGGTAGAAGATGAACAATCTTAGCATTCATCTGGGGAAACCATGCCTCAAAGGACGTTACCACCTGAACCTAACCCTCAGTCCGGAGAGTATTGGCAAGGACAATTATAATAAAAAATTAAACATTTTCTACGATTTCATGGCATATATATCTTATATTTTTAACATATAAAATGAAATTAAAAATGTTGGTGGGAGAAAATGCATAATTACTGGTTAACTCTGTTTAAATGCCATTTTGCTGTGCTTATCTGTGGGTTTGCATGACGTCTGTAGTGGACCGAGATGGGGGACGCAGCGGCCGGGCGGTAGGCCAAGGTTCCCCGTGAGCTGTCGTGCCATGGAGTTATGTTATTATCTGTGGGTTTGCCCCAGACGTTTTGTCTCCTGAAGAAACACCAATCCTTTTGTTGTTTTTTGTTGTTTTTTTTAGCAAAACAAAACAAATGAAAATTTGGCCCAAAATATTAACGTTTCCGTAATGCGTATTTTGAAATGACGTTAATTAATAATCAAAATATGCCAGAAATGCGACATCCTTATGACCAATTCGCCTTTACCCAAGGAAAAAAAAAAATTCTTACACTGCCTTTCGTTTAGTTTAAGTTTGCAGTGGGAACAACGAAATTCTTGAACAGTTGCTTAAAACAAACGAAAACAGAACTGAATGGCCAAAGTCACATGTCAGAACTTCTAATTAATAACAAACGTAATCTACTGCCCCATATTCAGACTCAAACTCTAAAATGAGAACTTAAGTTTTCAAAGCTTAAGGAATGCGGATATTAATTTAAATATTGTCTTAATATGCTTTATGGAGTAAAGCTGATGTCTGCTACGTCAAACAGTGTATAGCCTTGCTCGTAAATGTATGTGCTTTTTCTCTTTCCTTTCCTCTCAGGCACACATTTATTGAGGTCTGTAGCACTCATCTGAATGTTAAAACACAGGCTTCAGCTTCTTCATCATGAGCCATTACGTCATTGCTCTGCCATTTCAATCATCAATCATAGGTTTCAACTCCACTAAGTCCACAGGGCATTTTAAACCATAGAATTTTCAAATCTGTACGGCAAAACCGTTGTTTCTATACATAACTTGAAACAAGAGTCTTTTGAGTTCTCCAAGAAAGCGTATAAGAATCTCTTTATAATGTCATAGTTTCATTTATCTTTAACTGCAATGGCCATATTGGTGTTTTTTTATCGTTGGTGTTTAACTCGTATGCTCTGCATGTCCATTTTTACCTTTAGATTTTATACGTTATATCTCTGTCTCTTTTTTTAATACATACACCCAGAAACACTGACACACACACAAATTCACAATGCCAGTTATGCTTCCAGACTCTAGGGAGGATAAAGAATAATGTGGGACACCACCACCACCCCCCCGCGGTACCACCACTAATAATTATAAAAACTTTATTGTCAAGGAGCATCACGAAGTTGCTATAGACACAGTCAAAAGTGTTTACATTTTCATACATAAAATGTACACGTTGTATATACAGAAATTACATCAAAGTGGTTATTTAGCACGCCTCGGTAGTGTGGTGGTAGCGTGTATTCCTCACATTCAACAGATCCCGAGGCCAAATCTCGCTTAAGATAAGTTATCTGGATAAGGTTTTTTTCGGGGTTATCCCTTATCTTGATAAGACAAATGTTGAGTAATTTTAAGCTTCATGGATCCCAAGATTATTTGAGCATCACTTCATCAATTTAATTCATTGTCCAGTATGACTAACTAGGTTAAAGGAGGATAAACCACAAAAAAAGAAAAAAGTTATTTGTCACCTATAACAAACTAAATAAACACAACATACATTTACAAATAAAAGTACAGTACTAATAACTATAATAAACTAAATAAAGCGGTAATGAATTTACAAATAATAAGTGCAATACTAACAACTCAAAATAGATTTGTTTCGATCAGCAAGGATGAATTTTATGGATGCAATATAGATGTTACACATACCTAGTTGGTTTAAGTTATTGCCATTCATCTCTTCATATTCCTTAATTCTAGAAAAAGTAATTTCTTTAAGTAGTTTTGTCACCGCCTTTTAAATAATTGTATTAGAAGAGCTTGTCTATCAATGGGGTCGCGTGTAAACATTTATTGACTTATACTTTCGTATTTCTTGTGTTTTGCTACAGATAAATAACCAATTTAATGTAATTGTCTCTAAATACCATTTTCAAAATTAAACATTTAGAATAGTGCAATTAAAACTTATATATTTAATTAAAATTGTAATTTAATTTCATCGATCTTTACCACACGTGTGTATCATGAACAAATGTAAGCTATATTAAAATTTCATAGCGCTAGGCATTTATGAACTTCCTTTATAGTATCCCATATTTTAATTGACTTCGCATAGAGTTGCGTGGAGAGGGACAAGCGAGCTGTGTGAGTTCTACAGGAGAGGGTGGAGAGAGAAAAAGAGAGAGACAGAGAGAACTGATATATAAGTAAATTCGCCAGATTGGAGACTGCACTTACTTTTGGAGCGGGTCAGTCTTCTAATACACCTACTCACCGCAGTCTTGAATTGCAGAGTATGACTTCCTCTTCGGACCAAGATCCCTATAAATGATAATGGATATCAGAGTAGAGTGAAAACACACAGTTTTAAATAAGAACTAGTGTTCCCTACAGCTGTGGGGTGTGCTGTGGTGGTGGTCGAGTGTGGAAGTTGATGGTGATGTCGGAGAGTATTCAGGTTTAAATCTCGCATATTAATGTTTACATTCTATCCCAGATTTTCTGTATTTTTTGTTTTATAAAGAACATAATTTAACAAATTTGTATTTTTGAGTACTATTATACTATTATACTATCTTCCGCGGCGATGGATTTTTTGGGCATAAAAATTCTTAGCACGGCTTCCTTCAGAAGGGAAGCAAAGCTGTTGGTCCCGTGTCGTAGATTTACGGCAAGTAAAAGAACCTCAAGTCTGATAAAGAGGCCTTTGAGCAAAATTAAGGGGTCTTTCACGCCCAATATAGAATGGGACGCTGAAAACCACAGCAGATAAAGGGCGTCCATAAATAAAACTCCATCCCTTTCCACACTTAAATAATAAATAAAACTTAAATAATACTGGATAGCCATTTAGAAATATTTCATCTAACTGAGAACGCTCGGTCAGAAATAAAGGAAACTCTTCGAAAATCCCGTCTCCCGCCTCCAAGGATCTGCCGAGCTGTGAGACAAGTCGAAGACGCGTAGGATTCGCTCGTAGAAAGACCACATTATTTTCACGGCCTGATAGACTCCTTGCCGGGACGAATTAACAAGGTGTTCGAGTAAGAAGGATATTGGATTTAAGTATTTAAATTATGTGTATTTTTGTTTTGTTTCTTTATTTTAATTTGTAATAGAGAAGCAAATGTGTCTCAAATGAAAATAGGTATTTTAGTCTAAAGAAGGCAGCCATTTAAATATAAAATCATTTGAACCCCCATTTATTGCAAAATTCACTATTTAATTAGTTGCTGGTCATACAAACAATGAAAAAAATAAACTTAATTACTGATGAAACTGTGCGAGATACAAATCCACACAATCCGCATCTCTGATCCAAGTTCCAACGCCTTGAACCGTGTGGAAATTTTGACCAGGTACTTTAAAGTCTACGGCGGCGCCGTGACTGAGTGGATAGACCGCTCGCTTCCCACCTAGGCGGCCCGCGTTCAATCCCAAGCGCCCCCAAGCGCTGGGTTTTTTTTCTCCGGTCCTCCGGTTTCCGCTGCCTCTCATTCCACCAATTGCTCAACCGTTACCTTTCCTATCATCTATTTCGCTTGCATCTCATATCATCCGCGTCCTCGTTCCAAGTGCTTCAATCTGCGGTTTCATACCGTTTGCTCCCCGTTAGGCTTCTGACTCTAGACTTCTGTTTATAAGTCCTAGGGGGATGTCAGTACTAAAATATGGGAAGGGTAAGCCGACTACGAAACGAAAATAATGTAAGTTCTATTGTTTTCGATATGCTTTAATACTAGAAAACAGTCTCTTACCATATTCCCTTTGATCTGTAAACGAAATGAAATGAAATAGCGTTTTATTTATGGACGCTCTTTAACTGCTGTGGTTCTCAGCGTCCCATTCTATATTGGGCGTTAAAGACCGCTTAATTTTGCTCAGAGGCCTCTCTAGCAGGCTTGAGGTTCCTTTACATGTCCTAAATCTATGGCACGAGACAAAGGACTTAACGTCCCTTCCAAAGGAAGCCATGCTAAGGATTTTTACCCCCGAAAAAACAAATGGTCCTCCGCCGGGTTTGAAACTGCGACTTTGGATATATGAAGTTAGCATAGTAACCATTACACCACGGAGGGTGACATTGGCCTGTAAACCCAGCACTTATCCACACTTTTGGTTTTAACAGAGGGAAGTAAACTTATATGTTTTACATGAGGGGAGAACAGCTGTGTTATTAAAGGTTGATTCGTGTCAACATCCTGCGATGTCATTACGATATATTATCGTTTGTAGCAGTCTAGCTACGACTTCGGCTATGTTCGGAGGCACGAAGCGATCTTCAACTATGAGAAACGTTGAAAATTATTTGACCGGTTGTACACAGATGGCTAAAAGTGGACTAGTGTGGGAGTATTAATATGGGTCCGATTTTACCGTATCGAAAACTCTTGGCAACGTTTCCATTATATTTCAACCAGAAATGCATGCAATAGGAATCTGTGTCCGCGTAAATGTCACTAAAGGCACTCAGGTACTAGAATTTATATTGTCACTTAGCCAGGCAGCATTAAAAACCCTTAACTACTTACACTGTTGAGTCAAAAGGCTATTTGGGACTGATTACAAACAGTAAACCAGCAGGCGAACACTTTACTTTAATGTGGGTGCCAGGACATGAAGGCATTGAAGGCAATCAAATTGCTGATAGCCTAGTCATTTATTAGTCTATAAACTTTTTGCGGGATGTCAGATTGTTATCTAAATGAAAATGTGAAAACGCTGTT
The DNA here is from genome assembly GCA_030762935.1 of Hymenopus coronatus. Taxonomy (NCBI): domain Eukaryota; kingdom Metazoa; phylum Arthropoda; class Insecta; order Mantodea; family Hymenopodidae; genus Hymenopus; species Hymenopus coronatus. The sequence continues at coordinate 38,735,997 of CM060888.1, forward strand.
AGAATAGGATTCCTAATTTAAACCACGCTAAGAAGTGTATAGATTTCTTAGCTAAAAGACAAAAGAGATCCTCAAATTCACTAAATGGCTTCCTTTGAACATTGTACTTTCGGGGTGCATCTCTGTAGGATGGAAAAACTGAAGCTTCTGACAAGAAGAAAAAAAAAAAAAAAAAAAAAAAGAAACGGATGCGTATACTTTGGGCTGTGAAGCGATTGCTCACCCAAGGATGAGTCTTTTAGAGACGGTTTCCCTAACCCCGGATAGTATGTTTCACTTCTACCCAGGCAAATTCTATGATTTATTAAAAGCATAGCAGATTCGGTGTTTTACATTTTCTAGTCCGTACCTATGTATAATGTACATAGTGAATAGAGAAAGTATTGTATTCCACCCAAAATTTGATGTCGAGATTTCACCGGAAATATACGTTTTGAGGTCTCCTTAATACGAACAAATATTTTTAGAAAAAAGTCTGTGTTGTCTCTATGGACAGCATAGCTCAAAAGTGAAAAGGCCGTTAAATATCAAAAACTAAGTATTTTATTTCAGTATTTCTAAGGTTGCGACACGAAGGTTTTGAAGAAAATCCCCCCACACAACAGCAACTAAGATGGAAAAATGTTATCAAAAATGGCTTTAACGATTTTGATTAAAATATCATATATTAAAGATATTTACATAAAATAATATATATTGAATTTCCTGGGAATAGCTTCTAAACACCTCTTTATCCTGGATGAATTTTACCGAATTTTGCATAATTAGTAAACCGTAAGAGATAGACAAAAACTTACCACACAAAAAATGTAGATATCGTTAAAACATATAATTTATATAATGTACTCTTTTTTGTACAACTGCCGTTTCTGAGATATTACATGTTTGCCTTCAGCTTTGTAATACTTATACTTTTCTCAAACGGGACCGTATAAAACAAACCGAACCTCAATTATTGTTTCACATAGATGAGTTTTTAAATGACTTAACTATCGTTTATTTCCCTTCTACTTAAAAGGAAGCAATCTAATAAGACCAATTATGCTAATAATTATATTGATTAGCATGATGTAGATAAAAGAATAATCTTTTGTAAGACATGTTTGTATTTAGAACAGCCAAAGCAAGTTATGTGAATGGAACACATAAGATTTTTTGTTTTGTTTTTGTTTTTTTATAAAACAGATCTATCTATTAAGGTGTAGTAGGATTAACTGAGGTCGTCTCCTTAGCGCGGGATTACGTTGCCTTTTGCTGTTTGCCAAGCCAGGGACCTGGGTTCTATTCCCAGGACCGGCGTGGGGATTTTTCCCCCGTTGGGAGACCTGAACCAAGGTGCACTCAGCCTCGTGAGGCTCCTGGGGGGGGTGGGGGTCAATTGAGCAGTTATATGATGGAGAAGTAGCGGCTCCAGTTTATGAGAACCGCATTAACCGGCCGGGCGGGACCGAGGCGCTTATCACATCTCACCCTCCAATACTGCACTGGATGACGTCTGTCATAGTCCGAGATGGTGGATGCAGCGGCCAAGGTTCCTTATGAGCTGTCGTGCCATGCAGTTGTTGCTATCAGATGGCTCGAAAGTTACTATACCATGGGTTTAGCGGATTTAACTTTGCCGCTAGGTGGCACTGTGGAGAGTTGTCAGACCGCACGCCTCTCATCCAAGCGGCCAGGGCTCGACCCTGTGGTATTTGAGGTGGATGAAACGGCGTCTGGGCGGGTTTTCTCCGGGTTCTCCGGTTTCCCCCACCATCCATTTCACCAATTACTCCATTACTATCTTTCCTATCATCCATCTCGTCATTTAATATCATTCACTTCCTCTTTTTCATATTATGCATCGGGATATCACCCATGCTGGTTTCTCTCTGATTCAAAGACTCACCTCCTCAAAAGGAGTCTGATTCCAGACGCTGGATGGTAAGTCCTACATACGAGGAGGATAAAAAGAGAAAGAGAGAAAAAAAGAAAGAAAAGTTTATCCGCCAACTTGCTATTCTGCGTGATCGCTAAGTTAGCGAACTTGATTATTAAGCCAAGATTATACTATTCAACGACTGTTCCCGATGTGTGTGTTATATTATTAGAGGATGTTAGCATAAGCTTAGTTATAAGTGAGAAAATATAACTGAAACTGTACATGTCATAAAAGAGAAATCCCTCGCAAGATTTTTGTGGACAATAGCCAGGGAGCTGGGGTGAAACGTATAAAAGAGAATGTCCTTGAGTTAAAAATCTTATGTGTACCATTCACATGACTTTTTCTGCATCTCTGCAACAGATTTTGTTAAAAAGCTTATACTTCAATTTACTTCATGTTAGAAAAAATTAGCAGAAATAGTCTTATTACTTGCTTCCTTGTAAGTAGAGCCGAAATAAGAGAGTACCATAGGTTAAAGTGATAGTCAAAAGCTGGTTGTTATGTCACTAAAGTTCGTTTGTTTGTATGGACAGCAGTTGACAAATTCCAGTATGAGAAAAGTATAAGTTTTTCAAAGCAGAAACAAAACAAGGAATGTCTAAAAAACAATGGACTCCACAAAAATATGTACATAACATAAATTGTGTGCTTTAACGTGCTCTACATTTTTCGTGTAGTAGGTTTTTGTCCATTTCTTATGGTTTAGCAGTTATTCAAAATTCAGTAAAATTCATCCAGAATAAAGTACTCTTCAGAGGTTATTCCCAAAAAATTAAAAATATACATTTTATTTGCCAGGTACATATTTTTAATATACGAAATTTTAATCAAAATCGTTAGAGCCATTTTTGAAAATATAAAAATTTTCGAAAAAAGTTCCATGTAAGGGTAGTTAGGGGTGGGGGGATTTTTCTCAAATTCTTCGTGTTGTATCCCTGGAAGATACTAACCTTAAATACCAAGTTTGGTATTTTACCGACTTTTCGTTTTTGAGTTTCGTGTTCACAGACACACGGACACACACACTCGGACACACACATGGACCTTTTTCTGAAAATGCTTTTTTTTGGATACAGGGGGTCCTAAAACATGTATTTCCGGTGAAATCTCGGTATCGAATTTTTGGGTGGAATGCAATACTTCTCTATCCCTATGTACATTGTACATACGGGACTAGAGAAAATAAAAAGAGACAACACAAGCTTTAGGGGATGGAGAGATAATAAAACTCTGAAAGTTACTGAACAGCTAGCAGCCTTACTAGGCTAGTTTTTATTGGCTCATGAGTAGAGACGCTACTGACAGCGGGAAGACTATTCAATCAGATTATAATTTTAATGCTTAGGCGGAACAAGGAAGTTTGACAGATTCTTTGGAGACGCGAGTTCTCTGTTCACTTCATCCTTAGTCATTGTACAACACAGTAGGTTTTTATTTACTGTACAGTGCAGTTCGTTTAGGCGGAAATGTAGTTAATTTTGTTTTCCCCAAGTATTTTAGTATTGCAGATTACTTATATAGAAAACGTGCAATGCTAAATATAAGTTTCACGTGTAAGTGAATCATAATAGAGTTTCAGATATGAAAACAGAAATATAACGTGTACATAAATTATAAAATCTCTTGGTAACAGTTTAAATAAGTTGCTTAAACTAAAAGTTACAAATGTACAAAGTTAAAATAGTTTTTTTTATCGTTCACCCCTGTTTAGAGATACTTGCTCGAAGAATCTAACAACTAACTAGACAAAGCAAATATAAATGATAAGGAAAAACTAAATTTACAATGCAAATAATTAAGAGATAACGAGAAGAAGAAGAAAAAGAAGAAAAAGGAGAGGAACACCACAACAGTTACAGAGTACATGCTCCGCAATACGTGACGTGAAATTGACTATAGGTTAGACATTTTTCGCGTCACCCGAAGCGCCCATATACAATGCATTGAACTGAATTTTATGGGTTGCATTGAAAACTTGATGGGTTACATTACCATTTACATGTATAGTAATTATAGTATACAGTGGTGGTTCATGAATCTTTAACTTGAGGGGAAGGGGGGCTCTGAGAGTCTACATTAAAATGAAGAACTTTGATCTTCACATAACTTTCTCTAGCTGTTCCAATTACAAACTGTTCTTGCAAAAGTTTATTCTTTTATCAACATCATGCTGATCGGGATAAACATTAGCAGATTTATCGTATTACTTGCTTCCTTGTAAGTAGAAGGGAAATAAGGGAATACACTGGCTAAAGCGATAGTCAAATCTTTTAAATTCTGGTCGCTATATGGAACAATTGAGGTTCGGTTCAGGTTGCATGGTCCCATTTGATTAAAGCTGAAATCAATAACAAGGAATGTCTAAAAAACGGCCAAATCTATAAGAACAAAGTATATGATATACATTTTGCGCTCTAATGAGATCTACATTTTTTGTGTTTTAAGTTATCGTCTATCTCTTACAATTTAACCGTTATGCAAAATTCTACAAAACTTATCCAGAATAAAGAGGTCTTTAAAGGCTATTCCCAGAAAATTCAAAATATACATTTTATTGATCATGTAAATATTTTAATATACAGTATTTTAACCAATTTCGTTATTCATTTTTTGAGAAAATAAAAAAAAATTGAAAATTTTTCCATTTAAAGAGTAGTTTGTGCTGGGTGGAATTTTCTTGAAAATCTTTGTGTCGTATCCTTGGGAGGCACTAAACTTATATCTAGTTTGGTATTTAAGGGACCTTTCGTTTTTGAGCTATGCTGTGCACATACCCACACGAACATGTTTCCAAAAATGATTTTTTTAGTTCAGGGGATATCAAAACATGCATTTCCGGTGGAAACTCAGTATAGAATTTTGGGTGCAATACGATACTTTCTATATACACTATGTACATAGTGTGTGTAGAGAAAGTAATACAGATTCAATTACGGAATTACCTTTCATTTAAACTGGAACTCCATAAGACGACCCTTCTTGCAGAATAATAATAATATTGTACGCTCCTAGCAGTTGAAAGCTGACTAAATTAACTTTATTGCTTAGAAGAACCATCATGCTTTTTTAAATTTTTCCTGCAGATGTTTCAAGTCACACACTCCGTCTTTGGTCTACGCATCACCACCACACACAACAAACACACGAAACAGAAGAGCGCGTTTTTTTCCCTTCATATCCACACAGCCAGGAAACTTTTTCGTACAACGAAATATCAAATTTTCGAGTAACAGAAGCTTTACTCTTACGTTGGAGTTGCACTTGAACAACGTTAAACTCTGGCTTTGGTCTTCCGCTGTTCTTCAGTTTTAGTCTTTTGGAAAACTTAGCGAGCTTACAACCGTTTTAGTTCACAAACTTTCATTGCATTTCATTGTAACTGAGCGCCAAGCCAACTGGTTACTGTGACTGGACATTAAAGGCAACAGGTCAAAGAACTGTAAACCCCGAAATAGCCATATAATTAAAATCTCATCCCTTTTCTCTCTTCAGGTAGTCATTTCCATAGTTCATATCTCCAATTTCAATTGCGGGTGCCTTGTATGTACCTAAAATTAAGATTTGGTTGTAGAAAGTTGCTTGTATGCTCCAAACATTGTGGAAACAATCGTGTAACCAGGCATTTTAAACAATTAACACCAACCTTGTCAACGCTACAGAAAGAATAACAAGACTTTCCGCTTCATGCATTCAGGACACACCGGCTGATTTTTCTATCCCATGCTTTCCTTAGCTAAGAGAGTGGGAAAACCTTACAACAATGTCGTTGTTAGTATCTCAGCCCGGCAGACTGTCATCATAAAAATTATCATTAGAAATAGGAGAAAAACGGATAATATATCTACATAATGGACATATTAAGACCAAATAATATCACTTTCAATTAAGCCCTCCTTCAATAACCGCCTCTGATAGTTTAACAAATTACCTTTCTGCTGTATTTATTTAAAATGTTGGAGTCTCATAGTGGACGCCCTGTACTGTTTCAAAGGTCACAGAGAACTGGACTTAGGGACCCATTAATAATCTAATCTAAACTACACGAGGCAATAAAGAAGACCTGTGTTGCAGACATCAATGATAACATTCCTAAAGGTATCCCGATCTTTGAGGAACGGTTTCCTCGTTCATAGCGAGGAAAGGCATGACGCAAGATCTCATTGATTGTGGCTAGCCTGAACCACAGTGGTGGTCGCATAGTGACGGTAGCCACACCTTGGAGAACAAATGGAATCCACTTAGTTGTTTAGCGAAATCACGCAGGCACGCGGATGAAAACAATGGACCGGGTTATCCTTGCTCCTCAGGATGCCAGGGGGCGGTGCCTTCCCAATTACTCGCGTAGCCTGCGCTGGTGAAGGTCGCAGTCACATTTTTTCCTTTTCTACTGACAGATAACTTACTTCTCACCGGCTCCTCCCGATCTCGTTTCTTTTGTTTTGGCATCCCAAGGCCGTCATCCTTCAAGAAACAAACTCGTCTTCTGGAAGTTTGTACCGTTACCGCAATAATGCGGTATTCTATATGCCAGTGTTAAACTACACTGTTTTCATTTCTCTGGAGGCGTTTGTCCTTAATTACTTTCTTGCAATGTACTAGATATAGAGAAGACACTGTATTCTACTCAAAAATTCGATACCGAAGTTAAACGGAAGTACATTTTTGAGACTACCAGAATCTAAAAGTATTTTTATAAAACAAATGTCTCTGCATGTATGTGTGTGCGTACGTGAGTGTGTCTGTGGACATCATAGCTCAAAGTTGGTGAAATACCAACATTTGTATTTAAGTGTAGCATATTGCAAGGATTCGACACGAATATATCAAGAAAATACCCCGCCCCAACTATTCTTTACATGGAACATTTTTCGAAAATTTGTCATTTTCTCAAAAGGCTTTAACGATGTTGGTTAAAATACTTATGTACTACATAAGAACTATATATCTCGGTAAAATACCCAATTTATGGCATATACATTTTCGTAAAGTTGACCGTTTCTAAGATATTTCTTGTTGTTGATTTGAATTTTAAACTATTTTTCTCAAACTATTCATCTTTTGTTTCATAACTCTTTTGGATTGCTCCTAACCGCGCAAAAAGTACGGAACTTTAATTGTCGATAGCGATAGCTTTAAAAAAATGGAGCTTCTGCTTACAGCGAGGCAAGTAATAAGACAATTTCTGCTAATGTTTATCTCGATTAGCATATATCGATAAATGCATAATCTAGTAAGAATGGTTTGTAGAATAGCAAGAGAAGGTCATGTGAATGGAAGTCATCTTTTTTTTTTTTTTTTTTTTTTTTTTATTTATTTTTTTTTTTTTTTTATTGTTGAGGGGCTGTATAAATTGCAGTTTAAATTCGGACGGTTTATTGCTTACTCTAAATGGACTTATCCCTCAGTTAGATCACTTAATATAAAACTGAATGCACAAAGATTGATATTGAAGTGCCAGAAGCAAACTAGAGGCCATATATGTGCTTACAAAAGACAGAAAATAAAAAAAACTCACTGCCACAAATGAGATTACAAAACTATAAAAAGCATTGTTTATTACAGAATCGTCTTCTGCCGTGTTCCTGTGAAAACATTTAAGAAGAAATAATAAATTAATAGCAAAAAACCTGTTGTGTTACATTCACACGACTTTTTCTGCATATTATGAAATAAACTATTTTTACAAAGAACATTCATCTATCTACGTCACGCTAATCGGAATAAACATTAACAGAACTGGTGTTATTACTTATTTCCATGTAGGTGCAAAGTAAATAAGACAATGCACTAGATAAAGGAGTAGTCAAATCTTTAAAGAGCTGGTCGCTATTTGGTCTCTTTGCATGGCCAGGAGTGAGAAAAAGACCTATTATGACTTCCCATTTGAGAAAAGTATAAGTATTGAAAAATTTAAAGCAATAACAGGGAATATCTCGGGAATGGTCAGCTCCACAAAAATATATTTGACATAAATCGTCTGCTTTAACGAAATGCACATTTTTTGTGTACTAATATTTTGTCAATCCATAACGGTTTACCATATATGCGTAAGTTATTTAGAATAAAGAGGAATTCAGAGGATATTCTCAGAAAATTCAAAATCATGTTTCATTTTCCATAAAACAAATTAAGATTTAGTATTTTAATAAAAAATATTAGAGACATTTTGGGGAAAATTAAATTCCACGTAAAGGGTAGTTTAGTAGGTAATTACAAATGCACTAAATATATTGACATTTTAACTAAAAAGCTAAAATCATTCTAATATATAAACAAAACTTTATGAAATTATTAATATAACCTAAGAAAAAACAAAAAAATTAATTCGAGTCACTATGTAGTATTTTTCTAAATATTTTCGTACAGTATACTTGGAAGGTGCTGTACTCGGAGGTTCGAATATCGGTGCTATGCAAAGATTTCTCCCCGTTAGCTGTGTAGTCTGCTAGGGTTGTTGCGTTGTCCTCTTGGGATTACTCTCTAATGGTGCGCAGATATTAGGATTACAAATTTGGGAATTTCTTCTTGTCTGTGGCCCTGCTTGCTTGCCTGCGGATCTGTGACCTCCTCCGGTTCCTTGCCTCCTGGGGACGTGCAGCCACTAACAATCCATCATAGTGTAGTCCATTCCAAAATTATACATCCTACAGGCTGACATTCATCATGCATAATCTCACTTGTTTTCTGAGTCTTTAGTGTCAGTGATGCTTTGGCATTCGACAGATCATTGTCCTCATTATAATAGATGTCTTTTTGCTGCTGTCCGGGGCTTTAAATCACTTTACGTTTCATTAGTACTGTTTTGTTCATATCTTTTCTCAGCATTAGACTTAAACTGTCGTTATCCTAGGCTAATAACAAAGGCACAAAGCTCAGAGTGAATCGTAAAGAAGACAAAAATTTCTTGAAAGGTCTAGGGAGAACGATTCCAGGAAACTGCAAAGAAACACTGGCAAAGTTTCAAAATTTATTAACTTTAGATCTTTTAACAAACAGCCATTAAAGGTATGAGATTTTATTAATAATGCATTTTGCTTAAAACAAGTTTTACATTTGTCACATTTGTAAGCGACAGACCTTAAATTCACAATTTTAATATCTTGCTATGAAAAAAAAAAAAAAAAAACACACACACACACACCTGATTGTCCCGACTGGCAAGGTGGGTTTTTCAAAATAATAAGAATTTAGACTTACCAAAACCCATTCTACCCCACAATTTTGCCCAAGCCTAAAGTAAGCCCACTTTTGTCTACGCTGTGCTCTTAAAGACGGTCTGTCCCTCGGCGACTTTCCAGCTAGACTGAAGAACTGTCTCCCACTGTGGCCCGCCGAAGAGCGGAAGGAGTAGTTTCTAACTTTTCGCACAGCTAATCTTGTTACATATGTCACTATGAAAATGTTGGGGACTTTTTGTGTATCCCATAAGTGCGTGACGACAGTGACGATAACCCCATCTGACGCACAAATTGTGGAAGGGGGTAGACAAACAGTTCAGACTAATCCTTCCCTTGTATTGTCTTTTTTGGAAGCATGTTGCAACACCAGCTTTATTTGCTCTTAATTCCCGATTTATTTGCATTATTGTCAAAACTTAATTAATATGTAATAAGATTCACCAGCAGTTTCATAGCATCCAGGCAATCAGAAGCAACCTCAAGTAGTGCATTTTGTTTGCAATGCGAATCACAAGTATAATATTTTACCTTTAATAAATGCCAATATTTAAAGTTATAAATAACTTTTCAAGAAGCCTGTGTCAAATATGAGATTAGGTATTTACGGATTTGTCGTTTTTAGTGATTTTTTCAGATATAAACAAGCTGTCCCATTTATCTTGTGCTTTTATGGTTACACCGATATAACAATTTTTCTTTTTAAAAGTGATTTTACAACCACGGGCTGTCATAAATATGGAGATTTGGCTCAATTAACTCCGTTCTTATTTAGTATGCAAGTGACGTCATAAGTGTTTATTTTTTCTGCATTACTATGTATATAATAGGTAGATAATCTATTGTATTCCACCCAGAAATTCGATGTCGGTCCCTTGAATAAAAAAAAAAAAGAAAAAAAAAGAAAGATTTTCAGAAATAAGCTGTGTGTGTGTGTGTGTGTGTGTGTGTGTGTGTGTGTGTGTGTGTGTGTGAACAGCATAGCTCGGAAACGAAAATCGGTTACGTACCAAACTTGGTATCGAAGTTCATATTTTTCAAGGATGTAACGCGAAGGTTTCTCAATAAAATCTCCCCACCCTAAACTGCCCTTTACATAGACGATTTTTCGAACATCCTGATTTACTGAAAATTGCTCTGATGATTTTGATGATATTTTCATGACAAATGAAATGAATATCGTGAATTTTCTGGGAATAGCTTCTGAAGACCTCTTCATTCTGAATGGCTTTTGTGAGACTGGTAAACCGTAAAGATACACAAAAAATGTAGATCTTGTGAAAACACACAATTTATGTCATATACTGTTTTGTACAGTTAACCTTTTCCAATTTTAAAGTACTGTAATTGTATCACATCGACTATCTTCTAAAGGATTTAGATATCGCCTTAGTGTATTCTCTTATTTCCCTTCTACTTACATGGAAACAAGTAATAACGTCACTTCTGTTAATGTTGATATCGATTAGCATGATGTACGAGATAAAAGAATATTCTTTAGTAAGAATAATTTGTTTGCAGAACAGGCAGAGAAAGTCGTGTGAATGGATCACCTGAGATTTTTCAAATAGACCTACATAATTTATTCGCCCTATTTTAATGGCGCTATTTAAGACGAGTTTAAAGATATGAATTAAAGAGGTCGTGAATTCGAATTGCTTAGGGTTATTACCCGGAAAAAGGTTTTTTTATTATTATATTTTTTACATATACCCGAGATTATTTGAGCAACATTTCACCTATTTCATTCATCGTTCGATATGATCAACCATGTTAAAGGACGTTAAGCTGCATAATAAAGAAGGTCTGTCTGATTAAGAAGTAACGTACCACATTGGAAATAGCACAGTGGAAGAAGAATTACCTTTGCATGATTTGTTTCTGATATATTACAAATTGCCTCGGAGTAGCTTTATCGACAAACTAATTGAGATTCATTTTAGTATTGCTCATTGTAATAGGTATTATTACGTCTCAGGATCGTGGCCTCGAGGGAGATAATGCATTACAGGTAATATAATACTTGTAAATGATACACTGGTAAGATGTTCTTATATATTCTTCAATATCACTGGATGCAATAATTATTAACACTGTATGATGGCACAGATAAATTAAGATTGTATTCCACTAGCGTTCCCACCAAATGCATAGGACGCTATCCTTGTGCCGAGCAATGATCACATGAAGACTGACCAATAAGGAATGCCCACGGTTGAGCGTCTATTCAGCAGGTATATAGGCTCAAAGCTTATTCCACATGTTTCTCCTTATTAAACATTCTTTAAGGAAGTATATAATGCAGACTTCTTTTTATCTATAAATAAATAACTTTTAGTACACATAATATTTATTTCATAAGCTATTTGCGTTTAGTGAATATGTAAATATGGGTATCCAACGCTTGGAGATGCGGTATACTAGAAAGGACAACTTCCTTTTTCATGCACGTAGCAATGCAATTATCATTGTTGATTTTTTAAAATAATTAGTTCTGATCATAAATGAAATTAAACTTAAAATGCACATTAAATTCAATATTCTGATATTCAAAGAACTCTTACAAGCTAATTATTTTCAGTAAATACTTGTTTCTTTACCACATACTCAATAAATCAATATGACATCAATTTCCTTCCATTAACAAAAATAAACACTTGATATGAAAACACTTGGCTTCCATAATTAACGTCTCAGATAACAACCTAAGTTGTTTTCCAAATAAATCAGCGTTGACCAAGTGGTACAGTGGTTATACACTGTTCCGTTATGATAACAAAGAAAACGCTGATATGATTCTCACTTACGGGGAATGTTAAAGAAACGCTATGAGAGAAGAGCAGTTTTACAGCAGAAGATAACGTCAGAGAAACCATATATCTCAAATAATGTTCACTTCTTTTGTCTTGAACCTCACTGATACACGGAGTATTTCTTGCTGGAAACGTCATTGCCGCAGAATTTGCACTAGTTAGGAAGTTGGCCTCTATTGCAATTAACTTGCATATGAATTCTACATATATTAGACGACTAACTGGCGAATCAGAATCAAGCACCCATTGGTACTTCAACACCATCAATTTTACCGAAACCACATGCCTCTTCATCGAGAACTCATGGTAATGTGTACATTTTGTGAGTGGGATTGCAACAGTTGTTAACAAATCCAAATTTTTCTCAAATATCCCCTTTACTGAAGAAGCGATGTTTACCAATTTATTTATTTGTGGTTCAGTGATAATGTGTACAACAAAAAGTAAATAATTAATAAGCAAGGTAATGTAAATATATGTAATAGCAGAAATGCGATTACATTATGACGTCATCGTTCTCTCTCTTATATCTGTAATGCACGCAAGCAACATAAAGAAATTCTGCAAGCTCTCAAGGTTTTCACATAAAATAAGGATTGCTTTTTACTTTCTCTACACGTACTATGTACATAGTGTATAGAGAAGGTATTGTATTCCACCCAAAAATTCGATACCGAGATTTCACCGGAAATAAATGTTTTGGGTCCGTGGAAAAAAAAGGAAAAAGGTCCGTGTGTGTGTCTGTGTGTCTGTGGACACCATAGCTCAAAAACGAAAAGACCGTTGAATACCAAACTTGGTATTTAAGTTTGTTATCTTCCAAGGATGCGACACGAAGATTTTCAAGAAAATTCCCCCGCCCCAACTACCTTTTACATGGTACTTTTTTCGAAAATATTGATTTTCTTAAAAATGGCTCTAACGATTTTGATTAAGATATCGTATATTAAAGATATTTACCTGACAAATAAAATGTATATCTTGAATTTTCTGGGAATAGCCTCTGAAGACTACTTTATTCTGGATGAGCTTCACGAAATTTTGCATAACTGCTAAACCGTAAGAGATGGGCAAAAACTTAACGCACAGAAAATGTAGTGCACATTAAAACACACAATTTATGTTATATACAATTTTTTCGTGGAATTGATCGTTTTTGACATATTCCTTGTTGTTGGTTTCAGCTATGAAAAAACTTATATTTTTCTCATACAGGAATTTGTCAACTCCTGTCCATACAAACAAAGGAACTTCAGTCACATAGCAACCAGCTTTTGAATATTAGTTTAGCCTATAGTACTCCCTTATTTCCCTTCTGCTTACAAGGAAGCAATTAATAAGACTATTTGTGCTAATTTTTTTCTCGATTAGCATGAAGTAAATAGGAGCTTTTTAACAATAAGCTTTTTAACAATAATTTGTTGCAGAGAGGTAGAGAAAGTCATGTGAATGGAGCACATCTGATTTTTGTAATATTGTACTGTGTAGTTTTCAGCTTTACCTAAGCACAAGTTAACATAGCTAACATTACAAAATAAGAGATAAATAAAAATGATTACTCATATAAAACATGTAATTAAGCAAATTATGGTATTGTAGATTGTCAAGAAATACTTGATAACAAGACAATTGCTTTTATTACGCAAGGACGTCAAAGAATTACCGTCTCAATTATTATAGGATGTTAGCATAAGCTTGGTTATAAGAGAGACGAGATAGCTGAAACTATACATGGAAAAACTTTGGCAAGGTTCTTGTAGACAATAGCCAGGGAACTGCGGTGAAATGTATAAAAGAATGCCCTCTAATTAAAATAGACAACGTAAGCTAGAGGGGGTGGTGAGATTGTAAAAGTTATTAGAAAGTTAATGAGAGTTACCAGCCTAAGTTAAATAATAGGGTAGTTTCTATTGGCTCATGAAAAGAGACGCTACTGGGAGCGTGAAAAACAAGTCAATTAGACCACAGTTTTAATGCTTAGGCAGAATAAGAGTGTTTGGTATATATTCTACAGAGATGCAAGTTCTCAAACGGTTCCTTCTTATTTACTGCACATTAAAGTTCGTCTTTAGGTAGTAAAATATTCAGTTGTTCTCCACAGTCCCTCGGTCTTACTGATTGGTTACAATAGAAATATGATACGGGAAATCTAAGTTTCATTTGTAAGCGAACGCGTTTTAATAGAATCGCAGAGAATTATAAAGTGCATGTAAATTGTGAATATCCGGGGCGCAGTTTATATAAAATAACAGTTTAAAGAAAATACTCAAACTAAAATGTGTTATCTCTGAAATAATTCCTTTTAACGTTCACGCTCTGTTAAGAGATACTTGCTGGATGAAGAACCCAAATATCTGGAGCAAATATGAATAATATATTAAAACATAAATAGTAGTAAAAGTAGTCAGAGATAACGAGAAGCAGGTTGACTGGCGCATTTTAATAGCCTGATAACCCCTACTTATTGGCAGGGTAGTTAACATACACATTGCTGGGGGTAATCCTAAGGAATAATTCCAATTTCGTCATAAAAAGATCACCATTTTAAAATTAATACTAACACTACTTCTACATTAAGCTCTCGAAACTTATTTTATATTAGGCTGTCTCTTCTAAATCATGTATATTTTATATTACAATTTAATAATTCTTTCCGCACGCCTCGACTAAGCTCGGTTCAAAACGTTCGCCCATTTGGTCCTCTGCCTGTCCACGCATCTGGAGTCCCACATGAGTGTTCTATATTGCATTTGTTGTTACACATCCTTGCAACGTCGCCTTCCTATTTCAATTCGAGAAGCTTTGCCATGATCATTGCATGTCCCATACCGTTCTCCTTCTGATCTCGTTGCGTATTCTGTTCTTGAGAGTTACCTGTAGTAGTTTCATCTCCAGTTTTCGTTAACATACCTGTTCATTTTCTCTTTTTTAGCGACCATATCTGAGTACCATACAGTCGAACTAGTATTATGCATCTTTCTAGTATCTCCGCCCTTAGGCTCAACTTCATGTGTCATCGGTTAGTCTATCTTTCATACTGAAAAAGTTTTCCATGCCTGTCAGATTGTTCTCTTAGTTTCCCTTTCAGTATTCATTTGAAACAATGGACTATGTAGATATATTCCTTGGAGTTTTACATACGAAGAACATGCATTATTGAACTGTAAAGAAAGCAGGATGGCTCCGTGAAGCGGATTTTCAACATAGGTGGCATATGAATATTTGGTGTGGCATTGTTAATAATACTTATTGGGCCATGCGTTATCCATGGTGTGTCTGTCATTACGGAAGGGATTCCACACTGCAGCCGCCATGGCCTTATTTGTGTGATAGGCCGAGAGGATGAAATGAGAGCATTATCGCTGGGCGGCTGAAACCGGACCGCGGGGAAACAGCCCCCGTGGAAGGTCCTTAACAACGTCAAAGCAGTTCATCTTGGCGTAGAATGTGCTAGCAGCCCGCGCGCCAGATCTGACCTAACCCCGTGAGTTCTACAGGCGACTTCAACGTCACCTTACTGACGAGAGCTTTATTTCCAAAACGTATTCACCAACCGGAAGTGCGCCACCATCGCAGTCCTCGCGATACTTATAGCCCTGAAAGAGACACGTTCAATTCAAAGTATTCGCCTAGTGACTCAAGAAACCCCCTTAAACTCATGGGTTAGAAGAATCGAACCCACGACATCAGGAGACGAAACGCTTGAGCCATCTGGCTGGGTTTTATCCATTAGATGGCACGAATATACCGATGTCTACTACGAACTCTGCCTGGCATAATTTTTGGAGAATTAAAGTATCAATGTAGAATAAATAATAGGCCTATTTAGCACACAGTGCACTCTTGAGTGCGTCGAGTTCTGTACAGAAGTTTTCCCGCCGTTTGTTTTACCCCAACCTCACGTTTTTCGGATCTCTTGTTACTTGACTGCTTCTCTGGGGGAACTCGAAACGACATGTGAACTAAAACACTCCCATAACACAATTTGGCATGCAACATCTATAATATAATGGCATGCTATTATTCAATGCAGCGGCAGCGATTCAGTCAGCAATACGGTCTTTCAGGAAACGCCTTCGATTGTCACCTCTTGGAATATCTATGATTCTCAAACCACTGTTATTGTGTTACTTAGGGTTCAAATTTCATTCTCTTTGTACGTATTGGATGACCTAGGACAATTGTGGCTGCAACTGCTGTTTTCGCTCATTTACAATGCGACGTACAGTGCTGGGCAAGATGGTTTGAGTGCGGCCAGTATCAGAAACAAAACATGCTGATTGCACGTTTTCGGATGATGGTACGTCATTTGTTAGTATAGGCAGATGGAGTGATACCATTGTGAACGTTTTTTAAAAGAGCATGATTAAAGCTCAGGAGATAAATTATGTAGAAGGTTTTTAACCTTATAACATCACCTATATCTTGACTAAGAATGATGATGGCCGGCACCATAGCTCAGTCGGTAAAGCAATTAGCCTACTATGCGAGCGGTTGCGGGTTCAATTCCCGGCTGGAGTGGGACTTTTTCAATTGCCAAGGTTATTCCCCTACCCTCCTCAGAGTCTGTATATGAATGAGGGGGGGTTGTAAAATATTTACAAATCCAACTTTATTAGGACCTTTACGAAGATGGATATAAACTAATACCTTACGCTCTAATAAATTAAATAATGCCACTCCTACTAGAGAGAGAGAGAGAGAGAGAGAGAGAGAGAGAGACACTCTGTGTGATCAAATGAATAAAATCAAAGAAAATAGAAACCTAATGACAACAGTACAGGTGAACATCTTTGCCGAAGGTGTCAATATGACCGTACATTTAAAGGCGGGATATATGTAACGATAATAAAAAAAGAAAGATGTTACAATAACCAATTTCCACATATATTAAGTACAGGTTCTAAAATTGTTTTCTTCATCTTCTTCTTCTCCTCCTCCACCTACCTACCCTCCTCATATGAAGGACTTACAAGCCAATGCCTGCGGTCAGAGGCCTGTTGAGAAGGAAACAGGCTATGCACCTGACAAGTGTATTCAGGGATGGGGGATCAGCCCAAGGGCTGATATGAACGCGAGGAGGTGAATAATGTGAAATATTGACAACATGGATGATAGGAAAACTAACAAAGGAACAATGAGTGGCGGGGAGGTCTCGGGAAAAAACCATCCAGACGCCGCTTCATTCACCACAAATCTCACATGCGGTCCCCTAAGATTAAACCCAAGACACCTTGGGAGGGTAGTGGTTTAACCACTCTACCACGGCGCCGCCAAATTTCTTCCAAAAAGAAGACATTTAATACCAGTGTAAACATAACAATTGATAAGATAATGGGACAGCCTGTATGTAATGCAGACATCGAAAAAGGCTACTTCTAGTGAAATATTTCAGTTTTGGAATCGAATGTCTATATTTCTTCTAGCTTAGATATGCATACGTGTTAGAGAAAGTAGTATAGATAGTATTTTGTTGGCAAAATATTGGATTTTAACTTTCACAGAATGTGTACGAATTACTTTTATTCAGCACAAGCCATTCTCAGTGCGACATTGTGCAAAGGCAATAACGTGGAAAGATTCCAACAGTATTTTTCGGTTGCAGTAGGGCTAATTAAGCATTAAAACTCGTTGTTTAAGGCAATCCAGTAACCAAAAGCTGACTAGTTTAGTATCTATAAATTGTGGAAGGTAAATTATCGGATTTGCCTCCTGATAACACAATTGCAATTGCTTTACAATAATGTGGATTATTATAAGCACACGCCTATTATTTTAATGAGAGCACTGGATCATTTTTACTTCAGAATAAGAATCCCTATGATAAAATTATAAATATTATGTTTGTAAATTTAACATATTCTCATCAATACTGTATTAATGGTAAATTTTACAACTTCAATGAAAACCAAGGTTGCTAATTGCATAGCGATGCTATATCTCATTAGATTACTGTGCCATAGGTAGATACAATCGCAGGCTTCTTTCTGTTAATTGCAACAGTCTTCAGAATGTTTACACACACTTGAATTCATCTTAGCAACAACTTAACCTGGTAAAGGTCCCTTTACTTAACGTGTTCCCTTTAAGCCGGAGTAGTTTAGTATTTGGATGTTTATATTTTCATAAAACAGGAGAATGCAAAAACGAGGTACGTCCAGAAAGTAAGTTCCGTTTGGTAATAAAATTAAATTGTGTACAGAACAGAATAATTATTTATTGCACAGAATTCTATAACTGTTAAACTATTTTTCCACATAACTGCCGAAATTTTGCAGGCATTTGTCATAGCGTGGCACAAGTTTTTGTATAGCTTCTTCATAGAAGTTTGTCGCCTGTGTCTTCAAAAAGCTGGAAACATTTTCTTTCAGCTCTTCGTCATTGTTGAAGTGTTGACCGCCAAGGAAAGACTTGAGATGTAAGAACAGATGAAAGTCACTAGGAGCGAGGTCAGGGCTGTACGGAGGATGGTCAAACTCGTCCCAGCCAAATCCCTGTAGGATGTTTTTCGTCACATTTGCAGTGTGTGGTCGTGCGTTGTCGTGAAGAAAAACAACACCTTTTGACAGCAATCCTCGGCGCTTATTCTGTATTGCGCGGCGCAATTTCCTAAGTGTCTCGCCATAAACATCTGCTTTGATTGTTTGACCATGCGGTAAGAAATTAATGAGTAAGATGCCTTTCCAGTCCCAGAACACTGTGCACATCATTTTTCGAGGTGTCAAGATTTGTTTCGGCTTAACCTTTACTGGGGATGAAGTGTGCCTCCATTCCATTGATTGCCGCTTACTTTCAGGGGTGTCGTAAGAAACCCAAGTCTCATCTCCTGTGACTATCTGTGTCAGAAATTCTTCGCCGCCTTCATCATGACTGGTTAAAAACTGAAGTGCACTACCCATCCGTTTTGTTTTGCGTTGCTCAGTAAGAATCTTTGGTACCCAACGTGAGCAAAGTTTACGAAATTTCAGTTTTTCGGTAACAATTTCATGAATTAGTGATCGTGAGCTTTGGGGAAATTCCATAGCGAGAGCACTAATTGTAAACTTGTGGTTTCCCTGGATCATGTCATCAATCGTGTGAACCAGTTCTTCTGTAACCAAAGATGGACGCCCACTTCGTTAACGCCACAGAAAAAATGTATAAGGCACAAATGTTAACGAGATCTACATTTTTTGTGTAGTAAATATTTGTCTACATTTGTCTATCGTTACGGTTTGCCAGTTATACAAAGTGATACTGAATGAAAAGGCCCTTAAAACTCAAGATTTATATTATAATGGTGATGAAGATATATTAAACATATTATGCTGTTTTTAAGAGAAATTGTCAGAGCAATTTTTGAAAAGATGAACATTTTCGAATACATTCGTGTCGCATCTTTAAAAGAAGCTGAACTCAAATAAGCTTGGTGTTTAATGGACTTTTCGGTTTTAAGCCATACTGCTATACACACGCGCGCACATATAAACTCATACACATGAATATTTTTCTAAACATACTTTTTTAGATCAAAGGGACTCTAAAATGTGTATATCCAGTGAAATATCAGCATCAAAGCTTTGTGTAGAATGCAATACCTTCTCTATCTATGTTCAATGTAGAAAAGTAATAGAAACAAAACGTTGCTTAATTTTTATGTAAAGCTCGTCTAAAAGACCTTGTTGTGTAGCATACATTACATTCTTATCGCACATGTTAATTTGTATAACGGTTTAAGCTTTGAAGTGACTTCTTAAAGGCCTACGTTATTATTCTCAACAATTTCTATTTCCATAACAACACAGAACTGAAGAGCCATAATTTTTCTATTGTGATTCACTTCGCCAGGAATAATTTCCTTGTCACGAAAACAGGAATGTTGATGAGTTAAACCCACGTGCTTTGTTAGGTATATTACTGCACATATGTATTTTTCACACACTGGGTGTAGCTGTTTTCAGTTCTGAATTAGTTAAACCTTAGCTAAGGTCATCAGATCGCAAGTAGAGTAACGTAGTGGTATCGAACTTAGATACATATTTGCGATATCACACCTTTCTTTATGTTAGACGTATATCTATATGTACATCTCTTAACTCAAAAATAAAAATATAACCTATTGATATGCAAAAATCTAATCAAAAGTCCTCCTTGTTGAATATCTGTCAGCAAAATAACATATGCCATCTATTCATGATTATGGCAAGTTGCCCAATTAAATTTATATTATAGGCATAAACGTAAATTGTTACTATTTTGTAGATATATAGGTATCTTTATTTTATGTCAAATTATTTAAAGTTGTTACATAAACAATCAATGCATGGACGTTGACCGTGTATGCATAATTCAGGTATAAATTAAAGGTGTCAAAATAAACAAAATAGAAAAGCAAAGAAAAAAAACCTGATCTGTTCCATTTTATGACTTTCTCTACCTATTATATACACAAACTTCTTACTAAAGATTATTCTTCCTTCTACTCCATAAAAGTCGAGATAAACGATAGCAGAATGGTCTTATTACTTAATTCCTAATAAGTAAATGGTAACTAAGAGAATACAATAATGGTAAAGAGTTATTCAAATGCTTTAATAGCTGTCGCCATGCGATTGTCATTAAAATTCGCTTCTTTGTATGACTAAGAGTAAAACAAAAGAAGCACGGACGATTTCTGTTTTAGAAAATTATAAGTGCTATAAAAATGAAACCAATAAAAGGAATATCTCGGAAATTGTTAGCTCTACAGCAAAAATGTAAAGGACATAAATTGTGTGTTTTGACCAGATGTACATTTTTTTGTGTGGTAAGCTTTTGTCTATCTCTCATGGTTTAACAGTTATGTAAAAGTCACTCAAAATGAAGAGGACTACAGAGGCTATTCCCAGGAAATTAAATATATACATTTTATTTTTCATGCACATATCTGAATATATGGTATTTTAAAAAAATCGTTAGAGTTATTTTTGAGAAAATTAAAATGCTTGCAAAATGTTCCATTTAAATGCACTCTAGAATGGATGGGGTTATTGAACATTTTCGAGTCGCTTCTTTGGAATATACTAAACTCAAATAAAAAAAATTGGTATTTAACGTTTTTATATTTCATTTCATTCTCGGTATCGACTTTTTGGATGCATTACATACTTCTCTAGACACTATGCATATAGTACGTGTAGAGAAAGTAAAAAATAGTTTGTGAGTACAGTATGTACAAGAGTCTGTAAAGAAAGACATGTTAATGCAACTAATCACTTAAAAACAAGCAGCTGATAGCTTAATACATTGTATTTTACAGGAGTCAAAGGCTGAAGTTTTACAGATAAAATTGATGAACGACTTGTACTCAAAATACCCTTACAAGTCCTTCTTACTTGTATCTGCGGCCCTAATTTGCATTTTCACCACTGATATAGACGTACAATAGCTTATCTGGCGCCGTGTTACCTGATGTAAAGCGAAACCAATAAACCATAGGCGATATCGGTTACAGATCAAATCAGGTTAAGTGAAATACGCTGAGTAAAGCAATGTGCGGTATGTTAATGTAGCGAGGTAACCGGTAAATGGCTCAGGGCAACGAGTGATTAATTGGAACTGTGATTTGTCGCCGTCACATTAGCATTCACCTCACATGTCACAAGTTCATTGTATATACTGGCAAATCATCGCAACTATCTGCAGTTTACATCAGTCTTTGCGATTTATATTCTGTATGTGAACGTCGTCACTATTGTACCTATATGCCGGACAAAAACCTGATTGGTTACTTCCCATTCCTGGAGGCGTGCCTGTCTCTCAATCCATTCATTGGAAAACATCATCAAAAGCACACCCATCATTAATATACACCCGGATCTGCTGCGCTGGATGCTCTGTGCATAACAAAATTCTTCATGTTCTGACTTAATTGCTGTCGGATCATTCTCATTAATAGTTTTTATTTGGTGAAGGCTTCAAGAGTAATGTATAGGAGAGGCACTACTTATATTTTGAGCCTAATAAAAATCTGATATTTTACACTCACATGACTTTCCCTAGCTGTTCTACAAACTTCATACATAAGATTCTTCTTCTTTCTGCACCTTGCTAATCGTGGTACTCATTAGCACAATGTTCTTATTATTTAGTTCCGTATAAGTAGGAAGAAAATAAGGGAATACACTAGGCTAAACCAATAGTCAAATGTTTTAAAAACTGTCGTTATGCGATTGTCATTACAAATCGCTTCTTTTCTTGGCCAGAAGTAGAATAAAACAAAAACGGAACTCCCGTCTGAGAAAACTATAAGTACTTCACAACTGAAGCTAATAACAATTAATACCTCGAAAACGGTAAGTTCCACGAGAAAAATGTATATTACATAACTTGTGTACCTTAACAAGATCTAAATTTTTTGTTGAGTAAGTTTTTGTCTATCTTTTACGGTTCACTAGTTATGCCAAATTCAGCAAAATTCATTCAGAATAAACAGATCTTCAGAAGCTATTCCCAGAAAATTCAAGATATACATTTTATTTGTTAGGTAAATATGATTTTAATCAAAATCGTTAGAGCCATTTTTAAGAAAATCAAGATTTTCGAAAAAAGTTCCATGTAAAGGGTAGTTTGTGGTGGGGGGATTTTTCTCAAAATCTTCGTGTCGCATCCCTGGAAGATGATATTTTAACTACTTTTCGTTTTTGAGTTATCGTATTCACAGACACACGGACACACACGGACCTTTTTCTGAAAGTGCTTTTTTTGGATACAGGGGGTCCTAAAACATGTATTTCCGGTGAAATCTTGGTATGGAATTTTGGGTGGAATGCAATACTTCTCTATCCCTATGTACATTGTACATTTGGGGCTAGAGAAAGTAATAAAAATCTGATGAGCTCCATTCACATGACTTTTTCTACATATCTGTTACAAAGTATTGTTAATAAGCTTATTCTTCTATTTCATGCTAAAACATAAGCAGAAACGGTCTAAATACTTACTTTTTTTGGCTAGTGTTTAACGCCCACTTTCACTGCTGTGGCACCGCAGGCGATGGCACTGATGATATATGAGTGAAGATGGAGCACCGGTGGAACGTGATGCCGGGGGAATCCTGAGAAAACCCACCCCTGCGCCGCTTTCTCCCCACAAATCTCACATACGGTCCCTTGGAATCAAACCCGGGCCGTCTTGATGAGAGGCGTGCGGTCTGACCACTCGGCCCCTAATTACTTAGTTTCTTATAATTAGAAGGGAAATAAGGGAATGCACTAGGCTAAACCGACATCAAATGTTTTAAAATATTGTTGCTATGAGATTGAAATCCATTTCTTTGTGTGGCCAAGCGTTGACAAGTTCCAGTATGAGAAAGTTTAAATATTTTAAAACTGTAATCAATAACAAGGAATACCTCGAAAACGGCCAACTCCACGAAAAAATGGATATGACATATACTGTGTGCTTTTATCGAGATCTACATTTTTTGTGTGAAAAGTTTTTGTCTATCTCCTACGGTTTAATAGTTATGCAAATTTGCGTAAAATTCATCCAGAATAAGATAGTCTTCAGAGGCTATTCCGAGGAAATTCAAGATATAAATTTTATTTATCAGGTAAATATCTTTAGTATACGCTATTTTAATCAAAATCCTTAGAGCCATTTTTGGGAAAATAAAACTTTTCGAAATTTATTCCAAGTAAGGGGTAGTTAGGGTGGGGATTTTTTTTAAATCTTCGTGTCGCATCTCTGGAAGATACTAAACTTAAATATCAAGTTTGGTATTTTACCAACTTTTCATTTTTGAGTTAACGCGTTCATAGGTGCACAGACACACATATGGACTTTTTTTTTTTTTTTCCTGAAAATGCCTTTTTTTTGGATGTACGGGGCGCTAAAACATGTGTTTCCGGTGCAATCTCGGTATCGAATTTTTGGGTGGAATGCAAAACCTCTATAAACTATGTACATAGTACGTGTAGAGAAAGTAAAAAACAGTAATTTTTCATTGAAAATATTTTTAGTGTTTCTCAAAATATTCTCGTTTATGATCAACACACTTTTGCATGCATTCGAACCATTTATCATACCATTTTATCCAATGTGTTTGACAGCTCCAAAACACGATTTTTAAACGCATCAACGGCTTCTTCCGCCGACGAAAATTGTTGTCCAAACATTTTATTCTTGATTTTATGGAACAAAAAAGTCATTGGGTGTCAAATCAGGACCGTAGAGGAATGAATCGTCAATTCGACGACATGAGTGTTGACGAGATGTACGAGCACTCGCATTGTCCTGATGAAGAACATCCGGCGGCCCTTGTTTGTTTTCCTTATTTCACCGAAGACTTCCGGCAAGCAAATGATAGTGTGCAATTCCGAATTGATCGTTTTACGTTCCTCTAAAGGCACCGTTGCCACATGATCAGCTTTTCTGAAGAAAAATAATAGGCTACCATTTGTTTCAAATTTAGAAGTCAAACCTTTCTTATATAGACATTTTTCATGCGTATCAATTTACTCCTCGCCATGCAAAGAGAACTGCATTTCAATACATAACAACCAGTTTTTAAAAGATTAGACCGTGGCTTTAGCCAAGCGCATTCCTTTATTTCCCTTCTACTTACAAGAAACTAAGTAATAAGATTTTTCCGCTAACGTTTATCTCCATTAGCATGACATAGATAGGAAAATAAGGTTTTGTAAGAATAGTTTGTTACAGACTAGATAGAGAAAGTAATATGAATGGAGCCACTAATTTTTTTCTTCACAATCTTAAATATTATAATACTTATATACTTCAAAGTTTGAAGTGATTATCGAAATACTTTGTATATCTGCTATAAAATACCTTTAAAAATCTGATGTGTTCCATTCACATGAATTTCTCTACATCTCTGCAACAAATTATTGATAAAAAGCTTATGCTTCTATTTACTTCATGCTAATCGAGAAAAAATGAGCAGAAATAGTCTTATTACTTGCTTCCTTGTAAGTAGAAGCGAAATAAGGGAGTACCATAGGTTCAAGTGATAGTCAAAAGCTGGTTGCTATGTGACTAAAGTTCCTTTGTTTGTAGGGACACGAGTTGGCAAATTCCTGTAAAGTTTTTCCTAACTGAAACCAAAAACAAGGAATATCTAAAAAAACGATCAACTCCACGAAAAAAATGTATGCAACATAAATTGTGTGTTTTAAACTGCTCTACACTTTTTGTGTGGCAAATTTTTGTCAATTTCTTACGGTTTAGCAGTTATGAAAAATTCCGTAAAATTGATCCAGAAAAAAGTAGTCTTCAGAGGCTATTCCCAGAAAATTCAAGACATACATTTTATTTGTTAGGTAAATATCTTTAATACACGATATTTTATTCAAAATCGTTAGAGTCATTTTTAAGAAAATCAAAATATTCGAAAAAAGTTCCATGTAAAGGGTAGTTGGGGGTGGGGGGGTTTTCTTGAAAATCTTTGTGTCGCATCCTTGTAAGATACCAATCTTAAATACCAAGTTTGGTTTTTGTTATTGAGCTATGCTGTCCACAGACACACACACGGACCTTTTTCTGAAAATGCTTTTTTTTTTGGATTCAGGGGGACCCAAAATATGTATTTCCGATGAAATCTGGGTATTGAATTTTTGGGTGGAAGCAATACCTTCTCTATACACTATGTACATAGTACGTGTAGAGAAAGTAAAAAGCGTATATTAAATATTATGTATATTTTCTAAAGTGGAGGTGTAATTCCTTCATATTAACCATAGTATGAATAAATAGCTTGTAGTAATTCATAGTAAAGAAACAGAAACAATTAGCTTTCGTATTGCAGCTTTAAAATATAAATACTGCCCCGTTCGTCTAGACTGCTCGTCTGCTGCTATATATCACTTACGGACTAACCTGAAAGAGCGCCCTCGAGGTAGTAATTTTCAGACAATGAAATAGTTATCGGGATTGTTAAACGAATGGGATGAAGCTCTCTAGAACGCCTAAGGGAATCATATTATTAAATACATTATCTCTGAGATGACGTTGGAGATAAATTAAAACGCTTCCAGAATTTCAAGCATTTGACTTCAGCAGCTACTTCAAGCATTTATGACGCCATATTTTAACTACTTTCAATAATACGATTAATGGGCGGATCAAAAAACAAACCATGAGTCCATAATACCTATTCTCTTACGAGAAGCACTATCTATATTTTGAGCCTAATAATAAAAAGTCTGATGTGTTCCATTCACATGACGTTCTCCACATCGCTGCAACAAATTATTGTTAAAAAGCATATTCTTCTATCTACTTTATAATAATCGAGACAAACATTAACAGAAATTGTCTTAATTACTTGCTTCCTTGTAAGTAGAAGGAAAATAATGAAATATACTAGACCAAAACGATAGTTAAATCTTTTAAAAATGGTTCCATGTGGATGAAATTAATTTCTTTGCAAGGCCAGGAGTTTACAACTTTCCGTGCGAGAAACAAATAACAAAGAATATCCCAGAAAATTTCAATTCCACGAAAAAACCGTATATGACATAAACTGTGTGTTTTTGACGTGATGTACCTTTTTTGTGTAGTAAGTTTTTGTCTATCTCTCACGGTTTACCAGTTACGCAAAAGTTAACAAAATTTGTTCTGGATAAAGAGATCATTAGAGGTTATTCCCATAAAATTCAAGATATAAATTTTATTTGCAATATAAATATCTTTAATATGTGGTATTTTAATAAAAATCGTTAGAGATATTTTTGAGAAAATAAAACATTTCCAAATGTTTTCTATGTAAAGTTAGTTTGGGGTGGGGTTTTTTTTTTCCTTAAAATCTTCGTGTCGCATCCCTGGAACATACTAAACTTAAATACTGGGTTTGGTATTTTACCGACTTTTCGTTTTTGAGTTATCGTGTTCACAAACACAGGGGCACAACGACACACGGATACACACACATACCTTTTTTCTGAAAATACTTTTTTTTTGGATACAGGAAACCCTAAAACGTCTATTACCAGTGAAATCTCGGTATCGAATTTTTGGGTGGAGTGCAATACCTTCTCTATACTCTATAGTACGTGTATAGAAAGTAAAAACAATAATTTGTCAATGAAAACTGCTTAATTGTTTCTCGAAATATTCTTCTTTGCATGCGCTCGAACCATTTGCCATAACATATTTTCCTATCCGCTTGAGACAACTCCAAAACATGGTTTTTGAACTCATCAACGGTTTCTTCTGCCGACGAAAATTGTTGTCCACGAATTTTATTCTTGATGTTCGGGAACCAAAAGAAGCCACTGAGTGCCAAATCAGAACTGTACGGTGTATGAGTCATCAACTCGATTTTTTGAGTGTTTAAATAGTCGGTTACTAGACGAGATGTGTGACTGCTCGCTTTGTCTTGCTGAAGAAGGATCCGACGGCAGAATGTTTGTTTTCTTTATTTTATCGAAAGCTTCCGGCAAAAAACTAGTTGTGTACCAGTCAGAATTCACGGTTTTACGTTCCTCTATAGGTACTGTTGCAACATGACATCTTTTCTGGAACCCCCCCCCCCCCAAAAAAAAAAACAGGCTTATATTTGTTTCGAAGTGCTTCGAGTGCGAACAACTTTTGTTGGATTTGGTTCATCTCGAAAAACACCCATACAGTCCACTGCTGTTTATGTTCCAACTCATATGCATAGATCCTTAGTTCGTCACCTGTTCAATCTTATATGCGTCTTTTGAAGCCCAAACATTGTATATATTGAGTATTTGTGTGCACCAATCGAGCATCCTTTTGACAAATTATGTGGGATTAACGAGAGCAAACATTTTTTATGGCTAAGTGATGATAAATATTTTATATAAACTGGTAAAACCAATGCTTAGGGTTGCTTCATCTCACAATATGCGCCATGATGATCAGTTTTTGCACAGCATCAATGTCTCCTGGCACAATAACTGATTTTTCGATGATCTTTACGAATTTCTCAGTGAGCGAACGGCGGCCACGATGAAACTCGTAATATCAGCGTTTCATAGTGACAAAGGAAGGAGCTTCATCGCCAAATGTAGTAGTATGTTGATCAATGCACCCCTGACTTAATAATCCACTCGAAAACCATAATAAATAATCGCGCGAACATTTTCACGAGTTAATTCCATCTTTTCGCGGAGACACCATTTTAAAGTCACTGTAAGTAACACAGATAACCTCTATTAACAAAATATATGAAGCAAATTAAGGTCAGCAGTGTCAATCTTTGCGGTGGAAACACCAGATGGCACCTACAGCAATCAGTGTTGCCAAGGTTCAAAATAGCCGATCCCAGTGGCCGCGCTCGCTAAAGTGTATCGTTTTGGTGCTTCGTGGTGCACAGGATCATGGTTTCGAGTCCCGCCTTGGGCATGGGTGTTTCTGTGTTTGTAATTGTATCTATGTTTGTATATGTATAAGTAAAAGGAAAACGTTAAGAATAATAAGGTCTACTAAGGAAATGTAGGCAACTGGAAAAAATGGAGAAAAAAGCCTCCGGAACTGTATTTTATTAAAAATGAATATATATATATATATATATATATATATATATATATATAAAAATGGTGGCCCTCGCACCGTTGCAAATTTGTCTTCTTACTGCTTCTATTGAAATGATGACTACAATGAATGAATAAAAAATCTGATGTGTTCCATTCACATGACTTTCTCTACATCTCTGCAACAGATTAATCGTTAAAATGCTTATGCTTCTATTTACTTCATTCTAATTGAGAAAACATTACCAGAAACAGTCTTATTACTTGCTTCCTTAAGTAGGAGCGAAATAAGGGAGTACCATAGGTTAAAGTGATAGTCAAAAGCTGGTGGCTATGTGACTGAAGTCCCTTTGTTTCTATTGACAGGAGCTGACAAATTCCTGTATGAGAAAAGTATGTTTTTCAAAGCTGAAACTAAAAACAAGGAATATCTTAAAAACGACCATCTCCACGAAACAAATGCATATAACATAAATTGTGTGTTTTAATGCGCTCTAAATTTTCTGTGCGGCAAGTTTTTGTTCATCTCTTACAGTTTAGCAGTTTTGCAAAATTCCGTAAAATTCATCCACAATAAAGTAGTCTTCAAAGGCGATTCCCAGAAAATTCAAGTAGGTATCTTAAATATACGAGATTTTAATCAAAAGCGTTAGAGCAATTTTTATGAAAAAATGGGGAGTTTGGGGTGAGGGATTTTCTCGAAAATCTTCGTGTCGCATCCTTGGAAAATACCAAACTTAAATACTAAATTTGGTTTTTAACGGTCTTTTCATTTTTGATCTATGCTGCGCACACACATAAAGACACAAACATGGACATTTTTCAAAAAATGCTTTTTTTTGGATTTAGGGGGCTTCAAAACATATATTTCCGGTGAAATCTCGGTATCGAATTTTTGGGTGCAATGCAATACCTTCTCTATACACTATGAACATAGTACGCATAGAGAAAGTAAAAAATGTGTTCTCAAAACTTACAAGCGAGCGATGATGATGATGATGATGATAATAATAATAGTAATAACATATTTATAAGAATTTATGTAAAATAAATTACGTGTATTTTATAAAATGAAATGATTCAAATTATAGTTATAATAAAAATCTCATTAATTACTTTAAACTTAGTTACAAATAGTTTTTATTCCGTTGCTTTCACAGAAATTCTGCAGTACCATTTTTCTCTCGTCGCTTCGAGGCGTAGGCAGTGGAATGCTCTCTCTCTCTCTCTCTCTCTCTCTCTCTCTCTCTCTCTCTCACTCTCTCTATCATGCAAATGCTCGCTTAGTACTCCCTAACGAAACTGACTTGCTGCACTCTTTTTATACCTATCGATGACTTAGACAGAAATTTCCAGTAATAGCGAACTTTCTAGTACTTCAATTGCGCCCAGGGCTTTGTTTTTATCACTGCTGTTCATGTGTTAACTTAAGCCCCTGAGATCATGAGTACGGCTACCTAAAGGAAGCCGACCTCACATGTGCAGCAATCAGCAAACCACTAACACTCGTGCGACGATTGTGGGCCAGCAAGGCGCAGACACAATATCTATGACTACGATAAGTTGTGGCTTGCGGCAAACCATTAAAGTGTAATTCTTCTTCTTTTTAATAATAATAACAACAACAATACATTATTAACCAACGAAGCACAACAATGTTTAGGAAGGTATAGTTTTCCACTAGCGCTTTTGAAATTATTTTACCAATAAGCCATAAAAATTCAACAGATTGCGTTCATAGCATAGGCTTGCATTTAGTAAACGTCATACTTCACTACACTGCACTGCTTTTAAAGTTTCAGCATATCCGTCACGTGGTTTCGTTGCCATAGGCACTTGAAGCAACAAACTTAGGTACGTTTATTTAAAAAATGAAGGGGAAAAATAGTTTCATTTGATGAAGTTTATGTTATATTTTTTTCTCTGTTTATGACTGTTTACTGACAAAATCTACATGATATTCAGTGATTAACGAATCAAACTTCGTGCAATAGTACTGTCTATAGGTATATCACAAGGTTAGGTGTTCTTTAGTTTTCACGAGAAATTGGGTCTACCAATAATCTCGGCAAGATGGATGGCACGTTTGCTCCCAATGGAAAGTAACCGTTTGATCATTTCGAAGGCTGGTTTGACCTTTTCCATGTTATCAGAAAATAATATGAGACCACTTTGTGGCTTACCGGGAAAGATGCGAGTTAGCTAATAAATTTAATACTGTGCCGGAGTATTGCCATGTGGTTAGAGCAACTGGGAGATCCGAGGCTGAAATCCCGTTATACTATTGGATGTTTCGGTCTGACTTTACCTTTCCTATTGACGGTTGCTTTGTTATTTAATATAGTTGGTCTACTCCAGAAGTTTGTTCTAAAACAGCCTAACTGTTACAGATTCCCTGTCAAGATCTATTGCATAATTTTCTCTGTCTAAGGATCAGTGTCATATTTTTAGCTTAAACTAACGGACAGGTTTAGGTAAATTAACAAAGTCTATATTTTTAATGAGATTATTTCTAAAACAAAAATTACGACGAGGATTATAAAATTGATGAAATAATTATTTTATGTGAATACGTAATGTACAAGTTATAATAAGAAGCTACAATGTAAAACAAAGTCATGCAAGTGTGGTAACATAATCTTTTCGCTAGAGTTTCCCCATGCGGAATTTGTTTTGATAGTTGCAGAATGATTGCTTGAAATGAAAGCAGGTTTTATAATTTCAGCTCATTAGAGTTTAACTTTATTGACTACTTTTTACTTACTGAAGTACACCTTGATAACCTTAAGCCTTGGTGAGGTGTATTTACAAGATTTTCATTCACATACGGGACATAATAGCTGTGAAACAAACACGCAATATGGATATGCTAATATTCTATAATGTCCCTTGACAACTTAATTATAGACAATAAAAGGTGTCACCATTATAAAAATGTTCGTTCAACAGTTTGACAGCACCCTTTTTCATGTTTCATTGATCAACATAACGGTTCATCCACCATATTCACCTGACTGAAACAAAAAACGTCGCCATTAAGAGGACTGCACGTGTGGTCGTAAAGGCTACTCAATGGTTTGACTACAGATTATTAGCTTCATTCATCATCATAACGGTCAATATATCGTATTCACCTGGCTGAGGATAGATAGTGTGTCATTAAGACAGCTTCAGGTGTGACTTCTCCACGCCCAACCATTTGGCTTCAGGATTCATTGATCAACATGTGAGTGGTCCTTGCTGTCTGGCGTTACGCAACTTCGCCGAAATCAGGAATACGAGCGCCGCTCCAGCTAGTTAAAGACAATAATTAAACAGTTAAACAAGTGTATCCTTGGTTTTAATGGTGGTGTTGGTAATGCAAAGGTTTAATATGACCACTCTGCTACATGAAAAAACTAAACAAAAACTTTATCAAAAGTTATATTCTTGATGGCAAGGACAGTTTTAATGGAGCTTTCAACAAAGTTCCGGGATTGCCAACAGATACTTTTCAGTTTATTCTAAATCTCCTTCTTCTATTTGATGTTTTCTTCTCCAGCTTCCTATTGCTAGATTTTCATCATTTCCCGTGTCGTGATGAGACATTCTTGTTCATTTCTACAGCATCTTATCAAAGTTTCTTTTGTTCATTTTTACCTTTTCCACTGTAAATATTTATCCTAAATTCGATTTAAGGAATCTTGCTGTACATTAGATCGATATACTGCTTCATAAATAGCTCACAGCTTCCATTTTTTTAAATATTACATAACACGCCAATACTCGATACCGAGATTTCACCAAAATCCCGGAATCCAAAAATAATTGTACGAGTGTGTACATGTGTATGTGTCCGTATGTATGCGTGTGTATGTGTGTTTGGTATTTAACCGAGAAAAGAATCTTCTTAGAATGCGACAAGATCTTCTGAATATCTTCCCCTTTTAAACCACCATAAATATGAAAAAATAATGATTTTATCTTGTCAAAAATGTCTGTAACGATTAAAATGTCATATTTTAAGATATAATGGATACAAAAGAAATGTATATCTTAAATTTTCTGGAAATAGCCTCTGAAGAACTCTCCATTCTGATGACTTTTACATAACTGGTAAACCGAATTTCAAAGCATCTCAGAGCGACCAGTTCTTAAAATATGACTATCGCTTTAACTTAGTATTTTCCTTATTTACCTTAACCTATAAAGAAATAAGTAATAAGGCAATTTCTCCTAATGTTTATCTAAATTAGCATGAAATAGATTAGAAGAATTAGCTTTTGTAAGAGTAGATTGTTGCAGAATATACTAAAGTTGTTTTAGATTTAAATGCTAATTACGTTATATGTAATTTGTTTTCTTAAGCGAGCATTTGGGGTACCTGTAGCACAGTGGTATATCGCCTACCTCTGGTACAAGGACACGAGTTCGATTTCCGATGGGAACAATGGGCTTTTTCCTCAACCAGAATTCTTCCCCGCTGCTTCCCTTGTGTGAGTGTCGTGTGACCCTAAAACATTTAAAAACTTTTATTTAAAAGGCTTAACACCGAAATAAATAAAAGCCGAGTTAGATGAAGTTCATGGCACATCTGCTGCTGTATTTGCAACAATTTACAATTGAATAAATGAATTTAACTGAAATAGTAGAGTTCACAGGCATATCACAAGAAATAGTGTTCTCAATTGCACTAAAAATTAGGTGTGACAAAGGTTTCGGCAAGATGGATGCCGCGTTTGCTCTCAATGGAAAATAAACGCAGTCGTGTGATGCATTTGGAAGCTGCTTTGGAACTTTTCCGTCGCAATCCTGACAAGTTTCGACGTCGATAC
Organism: Hymenopus coronatus; assembly: GCA_030762935.1. Classification (NCBI taxonomy): domain Eukaryota; kingdom Metazoa; phylum Arthropoda; class Insecta; order Mantodea; family Hymenopodidae; genus Hymenopus; species Hymenopus coronatus. The sequence goes on from CM060888.1 coordinate 38,769,201, forward strand.
ATAGCTGTGGATGAAATATGGATACACTCCTACATTCCAGAGACAAAAGTACAGCCGAAACAGTGGTGAACCGGCTCTGAAGAAGGCAAAGGTGGTGAAATCTGCAGACAAGCTGAAAGCTTTTTGGGATGCACGGGAAATCATCTGATTGATTACTTTCAGAAAGGAAGAATGATAAATGGAGAGTTTTAGGCATCGTTATTGTACCGGTTGAAGGAAAAATCAAGAAAAAACGCCCTCATCTGGCAAAAAAAAAAAAAAAAGGAATATATATCTTCTCTTCCATCAAGACAATGCAGGGGTGCACACTGCGCAGTTTCAATGGCGAAAGTTGTAGAATTAAGGTTCGATTTACCACAACATCCACTGTATTCACCAGATTTGGTCCCCAGTGACTTTTTTTAATTTACAAACTTGAAAAACGATTCACGTTTAACGAAGAGGTTATTTACGAAACAGAACCTATTTGTAAGACTTTCGATATCGTACTTTTTGAAGGATTAAGTCAGTTGGAGAAACTTGGGAAAAGTGTATCGCGCTAAAAGGAGATTATCTTAAAAAAATTAAAAAATAATATGTTTTCCTATCTTATTGGACGCCACTTATATTTACAGTGAAATCTCGGATACGAAATTCTTTGGATGTAATGCACTAGCTTCTCTATCTATTATGCACTTGTACATACGTGCTAGAGAAAGTAAATAAATATTATATTCACTTGTTTCATTTAGTTCTAAACGTTGAATTTAACTTTTATAGATATAAACTTTGAGTCTCATAAACATTCATATTCTAAATCATATTTCTGGATTGTAGATAGGGAGTTGAACCAATAAACAGGGAGTTATATCAACAAAGAAGAATTCAGCCCTTTAGCCGCGAACCAAACCTGGTGAATCAGAGGTAAAACGCCAGAACGCTAAATACTCTAATACATGGCTGTACAGATCTTCAATGTGGCTGCTTTGAATTGGATCACAAAATTTTTTTGTATTAAAGGTGTTATAACTGAGATTCTAGGTGAAAATAACAAATTTTCTATTTTAGAATTATGTCATATAAATATTCTCTAGACACTTGAGTCAATCATTTTTACGATTCACCAATAGCAACATGTTTAAATCACCCCTACACTACCTTTAACTCTATTTCTTTCTATGTGTTTTTTCTCAGTTTTACGTTTTCGACCATGAAATTAATTCCTTTCATTTCAGGTTTGCGCTGATTTGTATGCAAATTTTCATACATAATATCAAGTGCTAGATTGAAAGTTTTATTGATTTATTCAATGGGTCAAAAATACTAATTTATGCTGAAAAAAACAAGGAACATTTTAGTACCGACTTCATAAAAAGGAAAAAAAAAAAAAAAAATGTAGAACAAATAACATCAATTTAAATAAAATCACTTATTTTATTTTCCCTGTATTTAGGTGTCATAAAATTTAACTGTTATTCAAATGTGAATATGCAAGGCAGTTTTAGATCATTTTTCATCATCAACAGTTTTTATTTGTATTATCTTAGAAACTATTTGGGTTGAGGCTTTCAGCGTCTGCACAGTAATTTCATTATTTACATGTAGGCAATTTTCAAGTAAATAAATTTCATTTTAAAATTATAAACCGCAGAAAAATCAGACATGGTGCCTCTTAAGTCACGATATATATTCATTATGAAGTACTCATGGATAGAGAAGCCGATCTTATTATTACATATAAGATTTTTGTCTTTGCATTATACCTTCTTCTCTCCCATATTTTTTTCCGTCTGATTGCGTACTTGTGTTGTGGCAAGTGGTTAGACGCCTCACCTACCAGCTAAGCGGCCCGAGCTCAATCCCAGGTGTCTACATTTGGGGTCTTTATTGAACAAAGTGGTGTATAGGTGGGTTTTCTCTCGGAATCTCCGGTTTCCACCGCCATTCATTCCATCAATTGCCCCATCATCATCTTTAATATCTATTTCTCCTACATTTCATACCGGACATTTCCTCACGATCATACCGTCATTGAGCTGATTGTCTTTCCCTGAATACTTTATTGGGTCTTCAGTGCGTCTTCTCCAAGAAGGCATATGACCCCAGCTTGTAAGTCTGGTGCAAGTTCTCCATATGAGGAGAGTAAGTAAGTGGTTAAGGAGAAAAAAAAAAAACTTCCTTACAGTATACCTAAAAAAAAATCTGGTAAGTAGCATTCACATGACTTTCTCTGCATCCCTGCAACAAATTATTCTTAAAAAGCTTATGCTTCTATTTACTTCATGATAATCTAGAAAACTTAGCAGAAATAGTCTTATTTCCTTCTTCCTTGTAAGTAGAAAGGAAATAAGTGAGTAGCATAGGTTAAAGCGATAGTCAAAAGCTGATTACTATGTGACTGAAGTTCCTTTGTTAGTATGGACATGAGTTGACAAATTCCTGTTTGAGAAATGTTAAGATTTTTCAACCCTGAAAACAAAAACAAGGAATATCTAAAAATGATCAACTCCAAGAAAAAATGTATACAACATAAATTGGGTGTTTTAATGTGCTCTACATTTTTAGTGTGGTAAGTTTTTGTCTATCTCTTACGGTTTAGCAGTTAAACAAAATTCCGGAAAATTCACTCAAAATAAAGTAGTCTTCAGAGGATATTCCCAGAAAATTCAAAATATACATTTTATTTGTCGGGTAAATATCTTTAATATAGGATATTTTAATCAAAATCGTTAGAGCTGATTTTATATAATCAAAATTTTCGAAAAAAGTTTCATGTAAAGGGTAGTTTGGGGTGGGGGGATTTTTCTCAAAATCTTCGTGTCGCATCCCTGGAAGATTCTAAACTTAAATACCAAGTTTGGTATTTTACCGACTTTTCGTTTCTGAGTTATCGTGTTCACAGACGCACGGACACAGGGATACATGGACACACACGGACCTTTTTCTGAAAATACTTTTTTTAGATAAAGGGGACCCTAAAACATGTATTTCCGGTGAAATCTCAGTATCGAATTTTTTGGTGGAGTGCAATACCTTCGCTATACACTATGTACATAGTTCGTGTAGATAAAGTAATAGGATGTTGAGTTTTCATCTGAAATATATTTTTGAGCCCCCTACCCCTATATACAAAAATACTTTTTTTAAACAAAAGTGGATGTCTGTGTATAAGTAACACTCAAAAATGAGAATTCCTATAAATTCCAAAAGCTTCAATGTATTCCAAAGATACGACACAAAGATCTGCAACAAAATCCCCCCCCACCTCAAATTTTTCGAACTTTCTTATTTTTTTCAAAAATAGTTATAACGATTTTGATATTTAAACCATGTTTTTAAAATAATTATATGACAAATAAAACAATATCTTTAAATGTGTGGGACTAATCTATGCAGCACTCCTCATTCTGCAAAACCTTTATATATCTGACAAACAGTAACAGGCATTAAAATTTAGTACAGCCAGAATTCGACATTGGACAATTCGAATTCTTGTGTTATTCGAATAAAAGTATAAACCCCTTGAAATTGCTATTTAAAATAACGTTATATCTCTCGTTCAATTCAAATTGTTGAAGCCAACATTCGGATAATTCGAAATCACAATTTGTTTTATTCTAAAGAAAAACTCATTCTCAGTTAAAGAATAGTCTAGATAATGTGGTGCGTGTACGCTTTAGTTGATCAGCTATGTTAAAAATTCTGAAAATTCGTCTTCGATTTTCAGCATTCCCAGAGTCAGTGATATTTAACTTTCCAGATATGGCTGTGTCCTTTTTTATGTGCTCTATCTAAATTCTTAGAAAACACACATCTCCCTCAAACCCATTTTGGTCTAATATCACACGTTTCTTTAAGTAAGAACTTGTCTATTTAATTCCAATTTTATAATACTGTATTTATACAGTGCATTATTTTCTACTTATAGTTTCTTCTGATTTTTTTTCTGCAGAATTCCTTAAAACATTGTGTCAAACTTTTACAATACATTTCATAGATAACACATGAAAATTAATAAGCTGGGCTGTTCTGCGAATTATTTATTTGTAAAAAAATGTATTTAGAGGTATATTTTCTACACTAAAGAAAATATTATTAATGAAAAGGATAATTCGAACTTTTACTTTCTGTAGCCCATATGTACATACGTGCGTAGTGAGTAGAGAAAGTATTGCATTCCACCCAAAACTTTGACAGCAAGTTTGCACCGGAAGTATATGTTTTAAGACCCTCTGAATAAAAAACAAAATTATTTTTTAGCAGAAAATCAGTAGTGTTTAGTATCTTCCAGGAATGCGACCGAAGATTTTGAGAAAAATCCCCAAACCCAAACTACCCTTTACATGGAAAAAAATGTCGAACATTTTGATTATATAAAAGTATATAAAAGTATATTGCAAATATTTTGTGGGAATAGCCTCTAAAGACCTCTTTATTTTGAATGAATTTTGCGTAACTGATAAACCTTAAGAAAGACACAAACTTACTACCCAAAAATGTAGATCACCTTAAAACACACACTTTATGTCATATACTTTTTTTGGCGGAATTGTGCATTTCTGAAATATTCCATGTTATTGCTTCAGATTTAAAGTACTTGAAATTTTCTCACACAGAAAGTTGTAAAATTCCAGGCCCTTTGTAGAAACTGATTTTGTGACAGTATTAAGGGCACAAGCCACAAGATAAAAATTTTTATTTTGTAATTTTATTAATATCTTGAAATTTATTTGGGCTAAATAAGATCTTAAAACATACATTTAAATGTTAATTTGCGTGTGAATTGTTATTGCTGAATTGTCTTACTTGTGTTATTAATATATTTGGAAGACGTGTTTATTATAATACAAAAATGTTTAAGTAAAGGTGTTTGTAATGTGTTTGCTGGAGACATGACCAACAATCGCAACAATGATAGAAAGAGATGGAAAGAGCTATACGTATGTGCATTTCTAAATCTTACATACGTTACACGGCAACACAAATATTTCTGTTTATAATTTCTGTAAAGAAAATAGAAGATCGACTTGGCTTAAAAACGAAACAAGGAGTAAAAATGTTGTATTCTTGTGATAAGTAAGTGTTTTAATTTATTCTGTGTGTGTTTATGTATCTGCAATGATTTACAATAAATTCAAAAGATTTATTTATGGTACTTGAAACCAAAATACAGGACGCGTCTAGTCGCCCTCCGTGGTGTAATGGTTACCATGCTAACTTCATATACCCAAGGTCGCGGGTTCAAACCTGGGCATAAAAATTCTTAGCATGGCTTCCTTTGGAAGGGAAGTGAAGCTGTGGGTCCCGTGTCGTAGATTTACGGCACATAAAAGAACCTCTAGCCTGATAAGAGAGGCCTCTGAGCAAAATTAAGCGATCTTTCACGCCCAATATAGAAGCAGTTAAAAAGCGTCCATAAATAACAGGCCATTTCATTTCAGAACGCGTCTCGTATATCACAAACCTAGGTAGAGAGAAGAATCTACATGGTAGAAGTATGAAATTAAGAAAATTAAATACACATGAATCAACTTATTCGTTGCAATTTCAACCACATGGAAACCAGCTTGTAAAAGATTTGACTATCGTTTTAGCTTAGTGTATTCCCTTATTTCCCTCCTATTTACAAGGAAGCAAGTAATTAAGACAATTTCTGCTAATGTTTATCTCGATTATCATAAAATACATAGCAGAATATGTAACAATAATTTGTTACAGCGATGTAGAGAAAGCCATGTGTTTGGAACACCTCAGATTTTTTACTTTCTCTACACGTAGTATGTACATAGTGTATAGAGGAAGTACTGTATTGCATCCAAAATTCGATAGCGAGATTTCACCGGAAATACATGTTTTAGGACCCCCTGAATCCAAAAAAAAAAAAAAAGCATTTTCAGGAAAAGGTCCTTGTGTGTGTCTGTGAACAGCATAGCTCAAAAACGAAAAGACCGTTAAATACCAAACTCGGTATTTAGGTTATTTAGGTTTGGTATCTTCCTAGAATGAGACACGAAAATTTTCAAGAAAATCCTCCCACCCCAACTACCCTTTACATGGAAAAATTTGATTTTCCTAAAATTGCTCCTACGATTTTGATTAAAATCCCACATATTAAAGATATTTACATCCCAAATAAAATATATATCTTGAATTTTCTGAAAATAGCCTCTGAAGACCTCTTTATTCTGGATGAATTTTGCCGAATTTTGCTTAACTGTTACACTATAAGAGACAGACAAAAACTTACTGCACGGAAAATGTAGATCTCGTCAAAACACACAATTTATGTCTTTTATACTTTTGTTGTGGAGGTAATCGTTTCCAAGATATTCCTTTTCATTGGTTTCAATTGTGAAGTACTTGTATTTTTCTCAGACAGTAAGTGTCCGTTTTTCTTTTGTTCTACTCCTGGCCAAGCAAAGGAGCGATTTGCAATGACAATTGCATAACGATAGTTTTTAAAACATTTAACTATCGGTTTAGCCTAGTTATTTTCTTCCTACTTATAAGGAACTAAATAATAAGAATGATTATGTCGATTAGCAAGGTGCAGAGAGAAGAACAATTTTATGTAAGACGCTTGTAGAACAGCTAGAGAAAATCATGTGAGTGTAACACAGATTTTATTTCTCCATATTATCTGTTTCCTCTACGTTTTCCTTTCTATTGATTGATATCTATTAATGTTCTGTTAGTGTAGTGTAAGTTATTCTAGTGAAGTTGCTTTAGAATTTCCTCTATCCTTGTTCACGGTGAGGAATGCGGAACGTAACGCAGCCGCCATGAAATGGGCACTTAACACAAACGACGCCTATAAGTCAATTTTGCAACGTTAGCCATAACACTTTAATTGGCCAGGGAGACAGGCTCGCTGCACACAGGTGTCTTAAGTACATACGTGATTTAATAACATGTCCAATGTACTTATATCTTTATATATCATAACAGTTACTAGAAATGTTTATCTTAAAAATGACATTTATTTCCCAGATCCTGAATCCGGTGAAAGGCTCTGGGAATTAATGCATAAACCTGTATAACGACATTATATGATACCTAACTATAAATCAGAGCCATGGGCAAGCGTGTCCTCTACTTCTAGAACCACAAAAAGTTGCCAGGAAAGTTCAAAGTCTTTCTTTATCTTCTAAAACACTTAGCAGTTGTTTAAGATTCATGTCCACCACTTTAAAAAAACTGGGACTCATTGCATCAGCTGAAGGTCTATCTACATACAAAACGGTGGAAAAATAACAGCAATTACCGCATTCTACCTCTTTCCAAGAGCCAGAGTCCATAATTTATAGCATCTGATCATTGTTATTCGTTCTTTTTACAAATTAGAACTTGTGAGAAATGAATGGTAGCTGATAACAGCAGTAGACATGACAATCTCTTGTTCAGCTTGAATCTGAAATGGTGGATCCATTGCTCATTCTAAAATTTTAATTTACATTTATTTAACAGCCGAAGAAGCAGTTTTATTTTGTCTACTATTCTTTCTTCTCTGCAAAAAAAAGGCTGATTCATATGGCTTTCTTTACTTTTCTGTCACAAATTATTCTTAAAAAACCTGACGAGTTCCATTCACATGACTTTTTCTACGTCTCTAAAACAAATTATTGTTAATAGACTTATTCTTCTATCTACTTCATGATAATCAAAATAAACATTACCAGAAACGGTCTAATTACTTAGTTCCTTATAAATAGAAGGGAAATAGGGGATAAACTAGGCTAAACCGACAAATATTTTAAAATATGGTTGCCATGGTACTGAAATCCGTTTCTTTGCGTGGCCAGGAGTTGACAAGTTCCCATTTGAGAGAAGTTTAAGTATTTTAAAAGTGAAACCAATAACAAGGAATATCTCGAAAACGGTCATCTCCACCAAAAAATGTACATGACAAAATGTGTGTTTTAAGGAGATCTACATATTTTCTGTGGTAACGGTTTGTAAACTCTTACGGTTTACCAGCTATGCAAAATTCATCCAGAATAAAGTAGTCTACAGAGACTATTCCCAGAAAATTCAATATATATATATTTCAATTGTCAGGTAAATACCTTAAATATATGAGATTTTAATCAAAATTGTTAGAGATGTCCTTGAGAAAACCAAAATTTTCAAAATTTGCTCCATGTGAAGGGTAGTTGAAAAGCTTCATGTCGCATCCTTGGAAGATACTGAACTTAAATATCAAGTTTGGTATTTAACAGACTTTTCGTTTTTGAGTTATGCTGACCACAAACACACACACATGCGGACGTTTTTGGATTCAGGCTGTTCTCAAAACATATATTTCCGGTGAATTTTTGGCTGCAATACAATACTTTCTCCATATACTTTGTACATGGTTCCTGTAAAGAAAGTAAAAAATATATTTTATGCTAATCAAAATAAACATTAGCAGAGATAGCCTTAGCTACATATATAAATTATATAAAGTTATTGCAATTATAACAGGCTGAATTTGCGCCTTAAAGGAAAAAGATAGAGGCCGATTACAGGCAGCTTAAATACGATTTTTCCGAAGCATAGCGGGAGTGTCCCAATCGAATCATAATAGAAATGTTGAAATGAAATAACCCAAGTGTTAACAGACTGTTAGAAACTGCAGATCAATATAAACAGAAATGATGGAAACACGACAACGCATGAGCTAAGATTGATTTCCGAAGGCAATTCCAGAATATGTATCTAGGTATTTGGAAAAATAAGATTGTCCGACCAGCAAAAATATGGTAAAGGAGTCCCAAGAGCTAAGCCTAAGCTTGAAGTAGAAGAAGATGAAGAAGTAGAAATATCTTTAATATTTAGTTCCTTATAAGTAAGGCGAGTAAGGGAATACAGCAGGCTAAAACCATAGTCAAATCCTCTAAAACCTGTCGCTGCGTAAAACAACTGAAATTTGGTTCTCTTTGCAAAGTTCAGGAGTAAAACAAAAGAGAGCTGAAACGAAAGATGTGAGAACAGTTTAAGCAGCTTAAAACTGAAACAAATAACAAAGAAAATATTGCAAACGGTTAACTGTCAAAAAAAAAAAAAAAAGAAATTACATTATTGTATGTTTTAACGAGATCTATATTTTTGTGTAGTAAGGTTTCGCCTATCTCTTACAGTTTATCAGTTAAACAAAAATTTTCTAGAATGAAGAGCTCCTCAGAGGCTTTTCAAGATTTATATTTTATTTACCATGTAAATAGTTTTACAATACGGTACTATAATCAACATAGTTACAGCCATTTTTGAGAAAAACAAACTTTAAAAAAAAATTCTACGTAAAAGTTAGTTTGGGATGGAGGGGGGATTTTTCTAAAAATCTTCATGTCGAAATCTTGAAAGATACTATATTTAAATACCAATTTAGGTATTCAACCGACTTTTAGTTTTTGAATGATGCAGTCACACACACGCATTAACCTTTTTCTAAAAATGATTATTTTTTATTAAGGGATTCTCAAATCATGTATTTCCGGTATTGAATTTTTCGGTGAAATACAATAACTTCTCTACCGACTATGTAGATTTACATATGTGCTAGCGAAAGTAAAATGGAAGGGGACACTTCACCTACTGCAACCTACGTGAAACATATTGCAGCTAACACCCCTTAAGTGGGAGGGATGGAGTCAAGGATAGAGATAGAGCGTTCGGGGAGGGTTCGGCGCCAACTCATTGAGGATATTGTGCCTACGACCCACGAAGACGCCCCCCGGGAAGGAGGAATGAGGTGAGAGGAGACACAGGCGGTCGGACCAGGAGTGATGCACAGCAATGGTAGGATCCCTACAGTTTTCAGCTTGAGAAGGCAGGTGGACAAGCAAACGAGCGAACCGCACCCCATCCCGGTAATCAGCCGAAGCTAGAGAGACGAAGAAGGTTCTACAGAGGAAATCCTTCCTCCCCCGCCACGCTGCACCGAAACACCATCGTCGGTAATTCCAACACTGAAACAGACCAAATGGGGTGATGGACGAATGAAATGATTAATGGGAGCATATGAAGGGATAGCAGATTCGGAGATGAGTGAGTAGTTGCTGGTAACCTAACCCGGAAGCTTCCGCATGTGAGTGAAGAAAATCATATGAAGTAAAACATTAGACTTTTACTTTCTCTATGAGTACTATACAATGTACATAGTAGGTAGAGAAGGTATTGTATTCCACCCAAAAGTACGAATTAGACCATTCGCCTCTTCTCAGGGTGGTCCGGGTTCATTCTTAGTTCATGTGGAATTTGTGTTGGACAAAGCGGCGCAAGGGCGGGTATTACGCAGGTTCTTCTGCCATCGTATGTCACCAGTACTCCATCATCATTCCATGTATCATGAGTGTTATCGCCTGCAGTGCCATATGTAGTAAAAGCGGCCTTAAACACTTACAGAAAAAATACTTATTGTATTAATGCGACATTACTTTTCTTAATGATTCGTTTATTCTGTTGTTGCTTTACCTTAAGCTTCGTTAGAGTAAGCCTGTCGTATATGCGTTCTTAATTTAAATACCAAAAATCTGATGTGTTTCATTTACATGACTTTTTCTACATCGCTGTAACAAATTATTGTTAAAAAACACATTCTTCTACCTACTTTATGAAAATCGAGATAAGCATTAGCAGAAATTGTCTTAATTACTTGCTTCCTTGTAAGCAGAAGGAAAATAAGCGAATACACTAGGCTAAAACGATAGTCATATTTCTTAAAAGCCGGTTGCCATGTTGAAATCTATTTCAATGAAGGGCCAGGGAGCTTATAACTTTCCGCGTGAAAAAAAAAAAAGTTTAGGTATATTAAATCTGAAACAAAAAACAAGGAATGAAGACCCCTTCATTCTGGATGACTTTTGTATAACTGGTAAACCGTAATAAAACTAATTTCAATTGTTTCACAGAGCGACCAACTTTTGAAAGTTTTGACTATCGCTTTGGCCTAGTATATTCCCTTATTTTCATTTTACTTACAAGTAGCTAATAAGAACAATTCTAATTATATTTATCTTGATTAGCATAATGTAAATTAAAGAATAATATTTTGTAAATAAAGTTTATTTGGCTAGCTAGAAAAAGTAAGTAAATGGAACACATCCCATTTTTAATTCTTCTCTTATATCTTCATTTTTAGCATATCCATTCTTGTGCAGCCTTTTACATTTCTTAGGAATTTCACTTCAACAGACGGTATTTCATTTAGACTCAGTTGGTACCCAATGTTCACTTCCATATATCAATATACATTACTTTAAAAATCATTTGCATCTTTGAAGTCACAATTTGTGAGATTTTGGACTGACAATGTAATCCAAATTTCTGCAATATTTTACAATATCTTAAGATGTCGAAACAAGTCGTAGACATGCACTCCTTTATTATTTATATCCCCAGGTGGTGGCATTCAAGCCAGGGAAAGAATGACAAAGGATCACGTGGCATAGTAAGATTCTGTTTATTAGTTTTTTATCAATTAAATTTACCTCCACTTAAACATGAAACTTTCTGTTCATATTGTGTAAACATAACAGACTGACATAAATCAGTAACAAAATAAAACATATATTAACCATAAATAAGTAAATGTTAGGAAATTAGAGTTTAAACTTGTGTCTAAAGCTGAAAAACAGTCACGTGATTGTATAGACTGCCATAATTATACCAAACAATGTAATGTTGATTATAACTAAGACGACCATGAATGAATACGCCCAATCATATTGCATATTTAAAATTCATAGTCAAGCTGGAAAGTTGAAATCCTCGCCTTATTAAAGACATGTAAATTTTATTGCAATGACGGTCGTTGAAACATCAAACCTATAAGAATAATTTAACTAAAACTAACGTATGTTATCACATGTTTAGCGCAAATATAACGAATATTGATGAAAATTAAGAAACATTTATTACATTTAGAGACATGAAATAAAGCAGAACAAGTCTTTATAGCTATAAGCCATTGCGTACAGAAATGAAACCTCTGGAACTAAAATTCAGAATTTCATCACATAAAGTATGTCTATCGGGAAAGAAAGCTAAAAGATCTGACGTGCTCCATTCACATAACTTTCTCTAGTTGTTCTATATACAAACTATTCTTACAATAGATTCTTCTTTTATCTACCTCATGCTAATCTAGATAAGCATTAGCAGAATTGGTCTTATTACTTGCTTTCTTGTAAGTAGAAGGGAAATAAGTGAATACAGTAGGCTAAAGTGATAGACAAATCTTTTAAAAGTAGTCGTTATGTGAAACAATTGAGCTTCAGTTCGCTTTGCATGGTCCCGTTTGAAAAAAAGTTAGATGGTTTAAAATTGAAACCGATAATAACAAGGGATATCTCGGAAACGGTCAACTCTACAAGAAAGACGTATATGACATAAATTATGTGTTTTAAGAGTTCTAAATTTTTGTGTATACTAATTTTTTCTCTACCTTTTACCTTTTAACCGTTATGCAAAATTCTGCAAAACTCGTCCAGAATGTAGAGGTCTTCATAGGCTATTCTCAGAAACTTAAAAATGTACATTTTATTTGGATGTAAATATCTCTAACATACGTTATTTTAATCAAAATTGTTAGAGCCATTTATGAGAATTTTCCATGGAAAGGTTAGTTTTCTTGAAAATCTTCTTTGGAAGACACTAAGAATAAATACCAAGTTTAATATTTAACGTTCACAATAGGTGGAGAAAGTAATTTGAATGGAACACATACGATTTTTCACATGTGTTCATACACACACACACACACACACACACACACATACACACATATAAATGCTTGCATACATATACGGTATTTTTCTAATTATATTTCTATTCGGAGAGCCACAAAGTGTGTACTTTTGATAAATTTTCGATTATAGAAATTTAGAGCATAGTATTTACAATAGATATTTCCGCTTCTAAAATATGTAAGCATTCAATGGAGAAGGTAATACATGATGTGCATGACTTTCTCTACTACGTATTTTGCATTACTTTCTTTACTACGTAAGGTAAATAGGGAAGGTATTGTACTCCACCAAAATATTCGAATCGAGCTTTCACCGGAGATACACACATTTAGACCTCCTGAATAAAAAAAATGAGTTTTTAGAAAAACGTCAGTGTGTACGAGTGTGTAGGTCTGTGAACAATTCACCTAAATCAAAAATGAAAAGTCGATGAGATACCAAACTTCGTATTTATTTCAGTATATTCCAAGGATACGATACGAACAATTTCTAGAAAATATCCCCGCAAAAATCTATCCTTTGTAGGAACATTTTTTCGTTATGAGTTATTTTCTAAAAATGACTCCACGATTTTGATTATAAATCTTACTGAATAAAAGTATATATCCTGTTAAAACACCCACTTAATGTCAATTATTTTTTTGTTTAGATATTTTTGTTAATGGTTTACACTGTCCAACATTTATAACTTTTGAGAAGTGCAATGAGAACGAATTTTCAATTTTACCACATAGCAGCCGTCTCTGAAAAGATTTATATGTTACTTCAGCTTTTTTATTCCCTATTTTGCTTGCAAGTACAAGGAAATACACAAATGTCTATCTAGATCAACATGGTAGATATAGAATAGACATAAGCAAGAATAATTTGTTTCAGCATAGGTAGAAACAGTTACGTAAATATAGCACATTAGATTTTGTACTTTTACAGCAACGTCGGTTGAATACAAGTATCAATAAAGTAAGGTGCACCAGATCGTCTTCTGTTAGGAACGGACGCGTGGCAACACACGGGAAGTACCTGTATAAACTCTAGCTAATTGGCATGCGTCGCGTGCTTCTGGAGGAATTTTTGCGAGCACCTAAGAGGTAGTTGATAACGTCACAAGGATGTCGGCTTGTCGCGCCGAGATGTTTGCCAAGGGGAGAGGCTGAGTATATCACAAGGTTACCAGGGTATATAAAGGTGGTGCTCTATCTGGAAATCATCACATTCTGGCGAGTACTGGAACACACCAGCAGCGCTAGATATCAACACCATCGTCAACATGAACAAGGCTCTGCAGGTAAATATTTGTTGATACAACATCGTAGCGTAATATCTACCTACATTTTTCCTCCCGAGGTTACTTGGGGTAGGTTCACAGTCCCTGTGCCTCACCTCAGAAGTAAACAATGCTTAACAAGTTTATTTTCTTCGAAAAAAATTCCTCACAAAAGGTTATGCTTTTATTTATATTATGCTTATTAGGATAACATTACTAGAAATGGTCGTACTACTTATAAGCAAAATACACTAGGCTAAAGACATGGCTATACATTTGTCATTGTAGTTCGGCTCTCTGCATGACAAGTAGCAAAACAAAAGATACACGAAAGGAAAGATAAATTCCCATTTCAGAAACTTCTAAGTAGTTTAAAATGGAAACCAATAACAAGCATATCTCGGAAAGGGTTAACTGTGTAAAAATTGTAGTTGTGACATAAATTATGTTTTAATGAGATCTACATTTTTTGTATAGTAAGTTTTTGTCTCTTTCTTATGGCTTGCCAGTTATACAAAAGTCATCCAGAATAAAGAGCCCTTCAGAGGTTACTGTCAAAAAATTAAAGATACACATTTCGTTTTTAATAAACGTATTTTAAACGTAACCTAAATCGTTAGAGCCATTTTTGAGAAAATGAACATTTTCGAGAAATGAGTAGTTTGTGGTGGGGAGATTTTCATGAAAATCTTCCTGTCGCATCCTTGGAAAATGCTGACCTAAAATACAAAGTTTCATATTTAAGGGACTTTTAGTTTTTGAGTTAAGCGGTCTATAGACACACACGTACACAGAGAAACACACATACTGATATTTTTCTAAAAAATAGTATTCAGGGGTCTTCAAAACATGCATTTACAGAAATACCAGTTTAGATTTCTGGGTTGAATACAATAGTTTCTCTAACTACTCTGTATGTGATAGAGAAAGTAAAAATATAACGCTTCTTGGTTCAGGAACGATTGAAGTCATCCTCATTTAATTTAAATAGCCTTTTGGCCTCTGGATTTCTTTACGCAGCAAAGGAACAGAATCACTTCGCTGGTCTCATACACATATTTAGTGTTTTCTCCAGAAATTAAAATTCTCTGTAACTGAAATATATAGCAATTTCAATTGTTTCGTGAAATTTTATTCTTACTTGCTATCTAGCAACGTGTAGAACAAATGTTGCATTCAATATTATGTTCAGGTCCATAAGTACAAGAATGTTTGTTTGAAAAACAAATCCAGTTTCTTTATATGAAAATGATAATATTAAGAACTAATGTAATACATTTTAGAGTTAAATCGAGTGATGACGAGTAAAATGTCTAGAAATGTACTCTACGCTCTACCTTTCACTGACTTTCTGGAAAATCCCTCTAAAAGTTTTTATTCAAGTAATTTAATTTGGCATATTAAATGTTTTGAAAATTGTTTTTAGTTGTCCTGAAAAAAATCATACAATGAAACACTTTAAGAATTCGCCGGCGTTTAGGACGACGCAACCCGCAGTACAATAACACGAAAGGGTGATATTTATAGAGTGTTCATTTAATGGTGCGGGTATTTTTCGAAATATAGATGACTGTATACATAAAGGCTAAGCAATTATGTAAAAAATAAATAATATACACACATACAAAAAATGTTATGGACATTATCTAGGAGTTTAAAGTTTGAAAATGTTCCGCGTTGTTTGTGTAAGTCTTTAAAACATTTAGCTGCTTCTTTGAAATGTTAAGCGCAATTTTCTTATATTGACTTCTTTTATAATGAGTTAACCCTCTCTTCCTCCCACACAATATAAAAATGCTTGATATCACTGAATCTATTTGATATCTTATCATACTATTCTCCATGCGCAATAATGAACAACACTTAACATCTTAGGAACAATCAAGTAGATATTCTTACAACACAAATTTGGTTGGTTTAGTGGTCTAGATGTAGCTTATATCTTCTGGTTTCCCAAATTGCGGGTTCATACCCGACGAAAGGCGATGGCTTCCTTTGGAAGGGAAGTAAAGCCATTGGTCCCGTATGTAGACTTATGGCATCAGCCCTCAAGCCTGATAAAGAGGTCTGCGAGGAGAATTAAGCGGTATTTTACGTCGAAACTACAGTGGGACGCGAGAACCACAGCAGTTAAAGAGCGCTCATAAATAACACTCAAATTTATTTTTCAATGTACTACAGCATTCTCTCCTATGACAGTTTAAATTCAATGGAAGTGGGTGCAAAATCTCTTGGTATAGTTTGCGTAATTTAAACCGTAAATATTCTGTTACATATTTATAAACGAAAGAATATCCATTCGGCAGCGATTTTAATTATTTCGTTTGTGCAGCCCTCTTTAACTTAAGTGGTTATATCGGGGGCTTGGGTTTCTTTTTTAAACAGTACCGGAGTCTGATCAGGACTCCGGCGCTGTATCCCCTTTTACATTTCCCCCCGTAGGTTTTACTGATTACTGGTTTTACTGTTCATTTACAAAACATATACACATTGCAGAAACATATAACACCAATGCCCAAGGCGGGACTCGAACCCACGATCCCCTGCCCACGAAGCACCAAAGCGAGACGCTTTAGCGAGCGTGGCCATCGGGACCGGCTTGTTTGAACCAACTGCTGGTATTTTGCTCGTTGAATTGTAGGCTTTTTTAGTTTTATGTTATTAAACACATACATTCACTTCCACATTCACATTTGTAGACTCGATGGGGGTTAAAGAAAAATTTCCCGCCCCAGCCGGGAATCTCTGGATGAGAAACCAGAACGCTAACCCCTCGATCGCAGAGACAGTACTGAAATGTACCCATTGCTGTGTTGTTAGTTGAAGCTATAAGCAAATTAACTACTTAGTTGTATTAAATTAAGGGATTATGCGTTATAACTTCCAGAAGAACCATCGTGTTACATCGATGTGGTCTGAGGAGATATATGCATAATTAAACGTTTTCTCGATCTTACTGACCCAGATTTTAGATCAGACAGTCTTATACTCCTCGGCTAATTTATTCTAAACAGCTTCTAAATAGGGCTGATACATCAGTAAGACTTACTAACTGGTTTTATAAAAACTCTGGCTCTAGTGGCGACTTAGGTTTCTAGGAGCTATCTTCCACTATAGCCGCAGTGGCGAATGACTACCTTAATGCTCGGTAGATGGTTTGTGAGAGAAGCAAGCTCTGTTGCTTCAAGAAATCTTTTCTCGGATTATGAGATGCTTAAAAGTGTATAGGAATTTGGTAGTTATACTTCCCTTACAATGTAAGCTATGTTAGGGATTTTATGCAACAAATAAAAACCATCACTTTCTGGAGATTTTTACCCACCATTAAGGGAACTAAAAAGGTAACCACTACTCCGTGGAGAAGTACAAGCATTATGCAAGCAAGTATTTCCTGTTGGTGGGTATTTATTTACATAACGAGACAGCTCTTGAACTGTAATCTTCAACAGCACGTTTGGTTTTACTTTAGAGCGCACGCAGCGTACCTTCTACTTACCTAGAGTGCCTAAGAGTAGTCATAATTTAGGTGCAGTACTTATTTTAAGATAAACTATTAAATATTTAAAAATATTCAGTCAATTTATTTAAAAATTTAATCAATAGTTTATATTAAAATTGAGTGATATTGCATTTAATTTGGTAATTTCATTTAACAAATTAATGCATTTTTAAAAATAATATGCATTTTAAAGTATCCATGACATAAAAAGTATATAAAAATACCTACTTTTGAACTAGTTTTACCTTTACAGGGCTAGTTTGAGGGGGCGGTGTTATTTTCTGTCTTAAAATCAAAACTTCTTCTCAGAACAAAAAGTATATGTGGAAGGCTTAGTTGTTTGACTTTTTTGATTGACGTTTCAGAAGAATTGGATGATAATTCCATCGTGTGGGACATTTTTAATAGGTAAGTCCAAGGGCTGAACAAAAGAATTACCAAAAATTAACATTTAAGGAAAACAATTTGGGCAGTAGGATGCTTCCTAACTCTACATAAAGGATTTATAAACGAATTTAAAAAATTTAAACTTACCAATCATTTTTCTATTTTCCCCAGATTTTCACACAGTTCAGTGGCACATTCGCAGAAGTTAATACTATTTCATCCCCTGTTTGTTATTCACCAGCGTTTCACACTATACAGCAAATAGTTCACATATTAAAATGTGCAGCGTGAATAAATGGAAATAAATGTATTTGGTATGATTTCCTTCAATTTGTCAAATATTTTGGGCGCAATAAAATGTTTTTGGCTTCCTCAAAATATCTTATTTTCGTCGTGACCATAAAAATCAATCCACTCGAACAAGATCGGCTAAATGAGGTCCCCAGTCATTGTGGAAAATGTTGCATAGTCAAATGTTTTGGACTTACTCAAAACATCTTTTTGTATCATGATCTACTAAAATCAATCCACTCGGGCAAGATTGGCAAAATTAGGCGCCAATCTCTGTAGAAAACGTCACTTAATTAAATTTTAGGCTTAGTCAAAACATCTTTTTCATCATGAACAACAAAAACCAATCCACTTGGATAAGATCAGCTGCTGGTCACCAATCATTGTGAAAAACTTGAAAATTTCTGCATCATGAGTTTCCATTTTTGTTGAAAATTCTACTCAGTGTGGCTTACCTCGGTTTTGAGTTGTGGCGTATATTTAATTTTCTTGAGTACCAGATTCCTACACAACTTCCTTCAAGGAAATTCTTGATTTTGATGTCTCTTTTGAAAAAGCCAAGAGTGCAACAAACATATGCTTAAGTGGAAGCCAGTAGATAATATTTTTCAGCATTTAATGGTTGTGTTTCTCTTGTCCACAGCTTACCCTGTGCGTTCTGGCCATCTTCGCGGCCCAGACCATGGCAGGAGTGTATGTTGGCCCTTACGCCAACCACATCTTGGGCGTTCCTCCTGCTGACACCCCCGAGGTAGTCCATGCTAAAGCTGCCCACATCGCCGCCTACAATGCCGCAGCTGTTGCCGCCGCTATTGCCCCCGACTATGACGCCGTCTATGCTCCCCGATACGTCGGACCCTTGGCTCCTCCTCCAGTTCTCATCAACGGCGTCCCCGCTGACACACCCGAGGTTGTCCATGCCAAGATTGCCCATGCCCATGCCTATACCTCCGCCGCCATAGCAGCCGCTGCCGCCCCCGAACATGCTCCCTATGTGTATGCCGCCGGCGCCCCCATCGTTCCCCTTGACACTCCCGAGGTGCATGCTGCTAAGGTAGCTCACTTCACCGCACACGCCGTCGCTAAGGGTCTGCTTCGTTGAAGCGTTCTACTGCACCCTACCTTAGTCCGCTTCAACCAGCCCATCAGGAGACAAGCTCAATATTGTCCTGACCCGAGAAGTGCAACCTTCCCTACCAAATACCACACACTAAAGTTTCTGAAGACTGCAGTATGTTAACTTATATTTGTTTGTTACTGTACATATTTCAATAAAAAGTGCTCTTGCAAAATAAAACTGTTTCAGTTGAGAACAAAAACACCATGTCTATCATACACCCTTCCCTGTTCCTCTCATGGACAAATTGATAAGACCCTGGCTTCTAGATACTGAATGCTCTATAATAGATTAGATCATGTAACACGTGTTGCTGACAAATACTTTTGGAAAACTCGGTGATTGTACAGCATTCCTTAAAGGCATGTATGACTGAAATTTCATAAAAAATCACAAAAATCAACAAATAATTTGAACATTTCTGAATACAAAAAGGGTATATATAATTGGTCATTTTAAATGCCTAAACAGCAGCTACAGCAAAGCAACTGTACTGAACTCGGCAAAAAAAATTTAGTTCGACGAGATCTCATTCGCATTATGCAAAGTAAAAAACGAAGCTGTGCAGAAAAAAACAGCAATGCAAGAAGAGAAAGCAGGAGAGGAGAGGCTCAGGAAAGCTGAGGGTCAAACATGTATTCAAATATTTCCTTGTTTTTTCGCCATTGATACTTTCAGCATTTTTCTTCCTGTAAAATGCTCCTTGCGGAGCAGTTTTTCTGTTACACAGATAAAATTTGCTATACATATTCACAGGGAGTACAAGGAATAAGAATTGCCCTAAGTTTTATTGTAATATGTATTTAAGCATATATTTTCAAACATAAAAATTATATTTTAATGACAAGAAAAGCAATTCACAACTTTAGATTTTCTTTGTAATAGTTTAACGTCTTTTAACCTGGTTTGATCATATCGGACGATGAATGAAATTGATGAAATTATGCTCAAATGCTCTCGGGGTCTATGGAGCTTTAAGTTACTCGACATTCGTTTTCTCAGGATAAGGGAAAACTCCGAAAAGAAGCTTATCCGGGTAATTCACCCTAAGAGAGATTCAATCTCACGACCTTTTGAATGCGAAGCAGGCAGGCTACCACACACTACTCAGGCGGGCTTAGAACTTTTGTAGTAAACCAAAGAAAACCCAGAGAACCCTAGGGCAATTGGAAAAAGTATATGTATTGCGAACTTAAGGTTAAAATACTACACTAAAATTTAAATGTTTTTGTCGCAAGGGACTTTTCTAGTGACGCGATTAAAACATAAACCAATTTGACTATAAATTCCAAACCACTGAAATTTGCATAGTAAGTTATTTGCATTATATTACATCTGTGGAATAAATTTAAAAAATGTGAGGATTATTAGTTGGAATTTTATAATTGTATGTCCTTAAAAACATGATGTATTCAATTCACTAGATTTTTTTCTACCTGTTCTGCAAACAAACTTCTTAAAAAACATTATTCTTCTATCTCCTTTATACGAATCGAGATAAACATTAGCAGAAACGATCTTATAGCTTAATTACTTATAGTATAAGGGAACTAAGGGAATATATAACTCTAAAAGTGAAAGTCAGATCCTATGCAATTAACATTGAAATTCAAATTTAAACCAATAATTAGCAGTATCTCGGAAACGATTTGGCATAAGTTGTATATTTTATGTTTTATTATGTTTAAATGTTTTATGTATGTACTTTTATGTCTTTTTTGAGAAAGTAATACATTTCGAAAAGTTATCCATATAAAAGGTAGTTTGGAGCAGAGATTTTCCTGAAATCTGGTGTTGCATCATTGGAAGATACTAAACTTAATTACCAAGTTTACTTTACGTTTTAAGTTAGTCGCCCACCGATAAACACGGACCTTTATCTACATTTTTTGAATTGGGAGTCTTCAAAACTGCATTTTCGTCAAATCTTGATATAGAATTTTAGTAGAATACAACACCTTCTCTACGTACTGTGCTCGTATATAGTACTCGGCAGAGAAAGTAAAAATATGCCTATTTCCTAAAATTGCTCTCCGTTTCTTGAAATGACTGTATTTCTTTAACACGCTGCTGAAAAGTTTTACTCTCATTATTTTTTCTACCGCTTACCCACAATAGGCAGATGTATTCTGTTCCAATATTCCATGCTGAAATGTCACTGGAAACATATTTTATGAATCTGACATGTAACGTTTGCATCACTTTTTCTTCTAATTTATGACAAACTATTGTTATTAAAGCTTATACTTTGACCTACCTCATGTTAATCAAGAGAAACAGTGATAAGAAATGGTCTTAATATATCATTTTCTTATAGATACAATGGGAACAAGGAGACTCACTATGCTAAAGCGATAGTAAAACCTTTTAAGCGCGGTTCACTATGTGATGGTCAAAAAAATTACGTTCTCTTTGATTGACTATGATAAAAAAATCTGATGTGTTACACTCACATGACTTTCTCTAGCTGTTCTACAAATTTCTTACATAAGATTATTCTTCTTTCTGAACCTTGCTATTAGAGGTACTCATTAGCATAATGTTCTTATTACTTAGTTCCTTATAAGTAGGAAGAAAATAAAGGAATACACTAGGCTAAACCGATAGTAAAATGTTTTAAAAGCTGTCATTATGCGATTGTCATAACAAATCGCATCTTCTCTTGGCCAGGAGTAGAACAAAAGAAAAACAGACACAGACACAGAGAAAAGTGTAAGTTCTTCACAACCGAACATAATAACAAGGAATACCTCGAAAACGAAAGCTCCACGAAAAAAAATAATTTTCATAACTTGTATGTTTTAACAAGACCTACAGTTTTTGTATAGTAAGTTTTTGTCTATCTCTTACGGTTTACTGGTTATGCCAAATTAAGCAAAATTCATCCAGAATAAACAGGTCTTTGGAAGCTATTCCCAGAAAATTCAAAATATACATTTTATCTGCCAGGTAAATATTTTTAATATACGATAGTTTAATCAAAATCATTAGAGCCATTTTTAAGAAAATCAACATTTTCGAAAAAATTTCCATGTAAAGGGTAGTTTGGGGTGGGGGAATTTATCTCAAAATCTTCGTGTCGCATCCCAAGTTTGGTATTTTTACCGACTTTTTGTATTTGAGTTATCGTGTTCACAGACACACGGACACACACACGGACCTTTTCCTGAAAATACCTTTTTTCGATACAGGAGACCCTAAAACATATATTTCCGGTGAAATCTCGGTATTGAATTTTTGGGTGGAGTGCAATACCCTTTCTATACACTAAAATTAAACCAAAAAGAAGGAATATCTCTGAAGCGATTAGCTCCACAAACATGTATTTGACATAAATAGGACACTTTAACGAGGTCTACATAAAATTCAAAATATACATTTTTTAATTTCTCTGTACGTACTACTACATACATAGTGTATAGAGAAAGTATTACCTTGCACCCAAAAATTCGATACCGAGATTTCACCAGAAATATATGTTTTGAGACCCCATGAATCCAAAAAAAGCATTTTTAGAAAAATGTCCGTGTGTGTCTATCTGTCTGTCTGTGTGTGTGTCTGTGGACAGCCTAGCTCAAAAACGAAAAGTCCGTTAAATACCAAACTTGGTATTTAAGTTTCGTATCTTAAAAGGTTGCAACACGAAGATTTTCAAGAAAATCCTCACACCCCCAACTACTCTTTACATAGAACTTTTTTCAAACATTTTAATTTTATCAAATTTGGCTCTAACGATTTTGATTAAAATATCATATATTAAAGATATTTACCTCACAAATAAAATGTATATCTTGAATTTTCTGGGAATATCCTCTGAAGACTACTTTATTCTGGATGAATTTTACGGAATTTTGCATAACTGCTAAACCGTAAGAGATGGACAAATACTCGCAACACAAAAATGTTGAGCACATTAAAACATACAATTTATGTCATATGCATTTTGTTTGTGGAGTTGATCGTTTTAGAGATATCCCTTGTTTTTGTTTTCAGCTTTGAAAAACTTATACTTTTCTCATACAGGAATTTTTGAACTCCTGTCCACACAAAGAAAGGAACGTCAATCACATAGCAACCAGCTTTTGACTATTACTTTAACCTATAGTACTCCCTTATTTTGCTTCTGCTTACAAGGAAGCAAGTAATAAGAATATTTCTGCTATTTTTTTCTCGATTAGCATGAAGTAAATAGAAGCATAAGCTTTTTAACAATAATTTGTTGCAGAGATGTAGAGAAAGTCATGTGAATGGAACACTTCAGATTTTATGTTGTTTTTAATCAAAACCATTACAGCAGTTTTCTGAGACAGCAATATTTTCAGATTTTCCGTGTAATGGAATTGAGGTATTTTCTTGAAAACCTTTGCGTCGCATCTTTATGGAATGCTGAACTTAAATATAAAGTTTGGTATTTAAACGTTCTTTCGTTTTTGAGTTTTACTGTTCACAGACACCGGACACACACATATGGTCATTTTTCTAAATGCCCTTTCTCGATTTAAGGGGCCTCAAAAAATACATTTCCGTGAAATATCGACATCTACTTACTATCCGTAGCAGAGAAAGTAAAAATAAAGCATTCATTAGGAAAAGGTTGGTGTGTATGCGTGCGTGTATGTGTGTGTGTTTGTGTGTGTCTATCTGTGAACAATGTAATTGAAAGTTATGCTTGCTATAATTAAAAAAAGAAAAGTGGAACAAATACCAAAGCTGGTATTTTCAGCATCTTACAAAAAAATGCTAAACCTATAAATACCTTTTGCTTTCATAATTTTTTCGCCCTTTTTATTTTCATTAAAATAGTTGTAATGTATAATTATTACACGTTCACTTTACTAATAAAAGTTATATTTTGAGTTTCTCAGGAATAACGTGCGGGGGCCTTTTAATTCTGAATGAATTTTGTGTAATTTTGTGTAATTGGCGGAATAAACAATTTCTCAGATATTCCTTGGTGTTGATTTGAGTTTTATGTAAGCTTTTATGTTTTGAAGCGCTCTTGTTACCTTTCTTTTTCTGGTGATTCTTACTAAGAAGATGGAATTTCAAAGCCAGAATATAGTGAACCATTTTTAAAATGTTTTATATGACTTCAGTCACTGTTCCCATTATACTTAGAGAGAAATGCGCAATAAAACCATCTTCACAAGTGTTAAGTCTCGATTAAAAAATGTGGAAATGTTTGAAAATAAATTATAGTGGCTAGAGAAAGCGATAAACAGATAGGTAGGTAGGTGGATATATGGATAGGTAGGTGGGTAGGTAGATTGCTGAGTAAGTGAGTGGGTAGTTAGGTAGTGAGTGAGTGGGTAGGTGGGTTAGTGAGTATGCAGGCAGGCACCCATGCAAGCAGGTAAGTAGGTAGGAAGGTAGGTAGGTAGATTGGTGAGTGGGTGAGTGGGTAGTTAGGTAGCGAGTGAGTGAGTGGGTAGGTGGGTTAGTGAGTAGGCAGGCAGGCACCCATGCAGGCAGCAGGTGGGTGGGTATGCAAGCATGCAGGTAGGTAAGTGTACGTATAAGCCAGGCAAGACGAGTGCATCCAACACTGGGAGCGGAGAACAGACGAACTAACGCGATGACACTAAACGTCTGGAATGGTGTACACTTGGTTCACTTCACTAGTACGCCGTGCAGTTTTCAATAATAGTGATGGAACGCAAAGCGTGTTATTTATAACTTTCTTAAAGTTTGGGACGAAGAGAAGAAAGAGGCTCAGAAAAGCATTGAACTTTCGCAGAAGGAGATTAATTTCTTTGTATGTAATGACACGCTTACGAAAATATTGACATATTGACATTTAAAAAGTGTAACGGAGTTTATTGTTTCAAAGAGCATAATTTATTAGAATGCTTTTGGGTCAATTACAGCAAATGGCTGGAAAAACTCAGTTCAGAAGGTGAAACTTTTAAAAAAACATATTTAAATAGAAATTCATTAATCGAAGAAGAAATGAAAAGCATAATAATCAATTTAGGATTCGACAGCAATGCTGAATCGGGAGAAGAAACAGTCACTGGTTCGGAGACCGACAGCAAGCGAGGGAGACATCACGGTATAATGCCAAGCACGCGAGAGAGTTAAAGAGATGTACAAATGTATTGTGTTGCAATGGGGTTGAGAATATATTTGGTTGCTTATATGAATATTCACCGATTTTAACACACATAAGGGAAATGCTATCATGAACTATCGCTCGCGGTTTACCAACTGGACTCTACAGACGGGCGAACAAGCCAAGTACCAACAAGTGGCGCTCCCCGGTACAGACTGCACTCGCCTTGGCCGGCTTATATGTATGTATATAATTATGTATACATGTATGGAGGGATGTATGTCTATGTGTATATATGTGCATATGTAAGTATTGAATGCATGTATGTATGAAGGCATGTATATAAACACTTCTATGCCGTAAAAACTGAATCCTACCAAACTTGACACAGATAGCACAAGGCAAAAACTACTGTCTAGCCTAAAACACAAAATTTCGTGTATTTCTCAGATAAATTATTCATTTTTTTTGTGATGTTTAGAAAAGATCACAACACCAATATGCGTTTCTTAACGGTAATAATTATAATAGCTCCAACATTTCTTACAGAACAATAATAATTATTTAGGGTTTCACGTCTCATAAAATAACAATCGAACACCGTGATCGTATACTAGTTACTTTGTTGATTTCCTATCTGACATTGATCGTTGAATTAACATGTTGTGGAACGTATATTATAAATTTTATTTATTGATTTTAATTTTAATTTCAGTTTGTGGTCCAGTTAAATATATGAGAAAATTAAATAATAAATCAATATTTTGTACCTAACGATTGTTTTTGAAAATATAATTAAAGTTTGAACATATACCCCGACAAACCGTCTAGTCCCGGCTATAGCATTGTGTTTTTCAATCTGATTCTAAGTTTAGAAGTAAGAAACAGTAGTGCAAGGAAGTTACATTCTTGTGATTAAAACCTGTAGATTTTTCCGATCAATGTTCTAAAAAAAATAGTGGCACATGCTTCTCCAGTTACTGGAACGTATTAAAAAACAGCCAAACAGTCCTCTGTAATTTCACTCACACTTCAGTGGGCACTTTTTATCACAGCCTCAATACATGTGTTTATCAGCCTCGCGTATTTAATAATGACTTACAACTACTTGGGAAAATTATCTCCTGCAGCTTCCTTCAGCGAAATTAAAAGGTGACTACCACATAATTCGGAGGTGAGATTTGAATCGTTAATTTCATAATTCCATTTACAGCTTTGGATAGCTCAATGCAGCGCTTCGAAAGGATCTTGACTTTTTTGTAGCGGTTACATCGGGACGAAAAATTACTAAATATTGGTTTAGACTTGCGCGTAACTACCGGTTTTCAACTCACCACCTTATCAGTAGAAGAACGTGAAGCAAGTCGGATTATAGGTTGCAAGTTGAATTAGGTTTAGCTCACATCTTCTTACAACACAGTATTGGCAATTAAATGTCACGATTTTGGGGGACAAATAAAACCCATCTCAAGCATTTATATGGTCGTTCAACTGAATTACTGAATATTTTATAGTTTCGTTTTTAAAGATACATATAATAATAGTACATGTATAAGTGAAGTAAATGGTTAAACTGTTGAAGAAACCGTATAAGAAAAAATAAATATTATAATTGCATAACCAAGATATAGTTAATGTATAAATAGATAAACATTAACAATAGCAATAATTAAAAGCAATAATGAATATAAAACAAAAAGTTAAAATCATAGAAAAATATATTAAAAATAGGGTGATGAAAGAAAATGAAGATAGAGGAAATGATTAAAGGTTTAACAGAGAGTTAAGTAATACAAAATTGATAAATAAAATTAAACTAGATTTATTAAAACAAAACTAAAGGAAATTGGTAAATTATTCATATTAGATTTATTTAATTTAAGGTAATTTATTTTAATTAAAACAATTGACTTTTAATAATAAAATTTTATTGGAAAGTAAAATAGTAATATTAGAGATAATAAAGTCTATACACAAGTGTAAGAAATTTAAAATTAATGAATATGGAAAGGTGAAGCTACAACGGTTACCAGTAATATAAGGTATTTGAATAAATTATAAACATTATTAAAATTAATATAATTAAAATAATTAAATGAGACTTTAAATTATTAACGTGAAACCATTGATTTAATCCATCTATCTTTATAAAAACATGATATACATAAGTATTGTCGGATACTGGTAGAAGAGTTTAGATGTAGCATTTAATTAGTTTAGTTAAGAGATTAGAAACTGGTTACCAATTATTTCATCTCTGCTGACTTCCAGCAGCAGGTGAAATGCATGGATTTAGTATGAGTTAAAAAAATAAAAGCACTTTTCTTTTATTTATTTTTTGTTTTGTTTATCTTAGCCATAAGTGAAATCTGGAACATAACAATGCACACAATTTTTTTGGGGGGATGTGTTTGGCACAAAGTATAAAAGTTTCAAACGCGTGTCCCTGTGTAGATGGATGAAAGATGGATTAGTAGAATCAGACTAAAAATATAATTTCATAGCCGGGATCTGAGTCACCTTTGCCATCTTATGAGTTTTCCACCCTCCCAACCTTAACAATGTTATGTCTGCCTTCTGTTTCATAGATCTAAAAGTAATTTGACTCTCAACTAATTGAGTAGGAGATCGAAGGGGTAGTTAAATGCTTAAAAAACGTGTTCGCTATATGCTCTCTCTGATATTTTACTCTTTGCACACGTGGTGAGGAAAAAAATGGTCCTCCAGCATTTTAAAAGTGTGTGAAGGTTTGTAGAATCTAAGCAATAACAAATATCTCGGACATTGCTAATGCCATAAAGTTATTTGGCATAAATTTGTAATTAAACGAGCTCTGCATGTTTTGCTCAGTAAGTTATGTTATTGATATTGCATTGCTAATTGAATGTATACCTTTAGAAATTTGTTTTGGCCGGAATGTTCATTGGCTTTGAATCTACATGTTAAAGAAGTCTTGTGCGCTTCAGGCTTTAAATGTTATCAATACCAATATCATTAAAAGCAAATATTTATATTCTTTTAATTATTATGACATACATTTACTTGAGTTTAGGTTAAAATAAAAGTTAATAAAATGTTATGTAATAAGTAATTGATTACGTTGATCGTTTTACAGAAATTATTTTAAATTGTAATAGTAGTATTTAACACAATTTCATTTCCTCTCATTTAATTGGTTTGCGGCGTTTGTGGTAGATGTGCTTTGAGATATATGAGGAATGGAACCTTCTGCTCGAACCTCTCCTGCGGGTATGAAACCATGGAAGGATGTCCAAGATACTGAATCTGGGAACGTTAGGGAACCCGCTTACCATCATGTATAAGCGCCTTTCGCACTCTCTTGTCGCATCCCTTTCTTCAGGACGTCTAGACTCGTGACGTCGAAACATGCGAACGCCAACGCGTAGTCACGAGTAGTGCACATAGAGACACAGACGGGTCTTGGTGGCGGCTTGTGTTGTAGTTCACTGTGTCAACGTGTTTGGTTTATTACTTGAAATTTATGGTATATTCGCATGTGATGAAGTATATTTTGTGTAAAATATATTCATTATTTTGAATTCAGAGTATTTGAGTTTGTCATTTACTATTCAAGAAAGAAATGCCACAAAATTGTGGTAGGAATGTTTTTTATATTTGCTACATTATAGTGAATTAAACTTATGAAATTCAGTAATTTTATTTGTTACTAAAGGTAATCTAAGATGACTCTGGCCACGCCGTAGCCGAGTGGCCCGGGTTTAAGCCCAAGCGACCGCATGTGAGATTTGTGGTGGACAAAGCGGCGCAGGGGCGGGTTTTCTCCGGGTTCTCCGGTTTCCCCCACCTGCGGTGCCACAAGTAGTTAAAGCGGGCGTTAAACACTACAAAAAAATGATTCAGATTTGAATATGAAATATTGTTTGTTGATGAATTAGAATGTGTATTACTTTTGTTAATAGTACATGCAGACACATTCACTGAGGGTTGATTCAGTGGCGTAACGACGAGGGGTTGGGGTTAAACCTCTAACGATTCCTAGAGAAAGCTACCATAGTATGTTTACTGAGCGGTTTTAATTTGCTTGTCTGACGTTATTCTATATTGTTCTGATATGTTATGCTTTTCATGTTTCGGACAGCAGAAGAGATGACTCTATTGGCCTAAATAAATAAATAAATAAATAAAGGAATTTTAAGTTTCCCAACAAAAGTAAAAACCCCTGGCTGTGCTACCAATGTATCAATTCAATGCACTTGTGTACAAGTACAAAGACCATCACCATCCAGTGGAGGGTTTGTTTTCGATCGTGCTCTCGGTGCTCTTGGAAGCGGGTTTGAGTAGAGAGAAATGCTGCTTAGCGAGATGACGTCTAGAGCTGGTAAATGCCGATCGCTTGTTTAGTAAACGCCGACTTTTAGCTTTAGCTGCAGTGCTGAAATCCTCATCATCTATCAGCCTCTAACTTACATACATAATATATATTTGTTATTGCTGTTATTCTGCCATTAGAGCCGTTGTGTGGTTAGTTACTGCCTCTTATAAGCTCTTAGGACCCTAAATGCGCAAAACGTAGTAGAGGGATTTTTTTAAAAGTAGGGGAGCCGAAATATTTTTAAGCTAAAACCCCATTGATCCCAAGATGAGGTAAAAACCTCTGCAAATTGAGCGGATTTCAAATCTGGACATGTTAATATTTTCAATATTGTCAAATCTGTTTTGTCTGTAGAAATTTTAACAGTCTTTAATCCGTAACTCTAGATGACATTTCAAAAATGTTTAAATATAACACACATTACTTAGCAAATACCGGAAAGAGCTGGAGTCAGCGAATCTGATCCTTTGCGATATGTTTCCATGATGGCACAGTGGTCAGAATAACCGCACGGAAAGCAGGATATCTGTTTTCAAGTAATTTTTTAAAATCCATAAGTAGGTTAGGTCTTTAAAAATAATAACAAGTAACAATACTAACTTTACACAAAAGTTGGTTAAAATTATGTAGTTAGTTGGTATCTAATATTGAGTAGTTGTAAATGAAGCCACTCGTTTTCTTGCACTCCAGCATTTGGATGTGATGTTGATCGACAGCAGCCGGTAGAGTAGGTGGTTTTGTCCAGCTCTTCTTTAAGTTCACACAAAGGGCACGTAGGAGATTCTGCTATACCGATTCTGTCATGGCTTGTTAGTAGTCTAAAATCTGTTACAGAGGATTTGTTGGTAGTACATAAATTCTAGTTGTTTTGTTATGTAGATTTTCCATTGCTTTTCTTGTGGTGCATATTCCTTTTTACTTTTTTTTTTGTAGCTTAACGTCCTTTAACCTGGCTGGTCATATCGGACGATGAATGAAATGATGCTCAATGATCTCGGGGTCCATGGAACTTTAAGTTACTCGACATTCGTCTTCTCAGGATAAGGGAAAATCCCGAAAAAAACCTTATCCAGGTAACTCACCCTAAGCGAGATTCGAACTCACGACCTGTTGAAATATGAGGCAGACACGCTACCACCACGCTACCCAGATGGGTTTTTTAATTTTTATTGTACTCTGGTATAATTGTTCTGACATACACACATACACACATTCGCTACACATTTCATGATGCAGAATTTATGGATTTCATTGCATCTAAAGAACTTAAGTGAGGGGTTGCCCCTGAAATAACCTACATAAATAGCTGTTTTGTCTTTTTCAAAAGAAACATTTCATTTTCTTATTAAAATTTTCAATGACTTAAAAAACAAACCTTCCTGACCCGGAAGAGTGTGGAAGTATGCACGTGAGAATGAATTTGAGTTTAATGATATAAAATTATGAACCTAACGACAATAACCTACAGTTAATATATGAGTTGTTTCACAAGTCAAAGCCCCCGATATGACCATAGAAGTTAAAGGATGCTATAAAAATGAAAAAAAAGTCTTCCTGAATTGCCAAGACCAAAAAATCTTTCGAATACCTCACTCTTGACACTTTCCTTGCATACTTTGACACATCTTTGTTTTATGCCAACTATTCACCGGTTGGAAAGTGAAAGCTTGACACTCTATGGTGCTCTGAATATCATCGGAAAGAAATACTTGGAGCAATGAAAGTTTTACACCCCTCAAAGCTGCAGAACATTCTTAAACACAATCGTGGTTTTCTAGATATGAAAGTTATCAATTGAGGGTTACAGGAAGAAAAGTATACAAGAAATTACCCCTAGAACCTCCTGCATTGGCAATATGCTGTACGCTCCAACGTTGCCATTTTCCATTGAAATAGCTTTATATACACACATGAATACGCGATAATAGCAAATTGTTTGCGCCAGAACATTTGAGTGGATTTTATTGCTACGCCAATGCCAAAAACTAATAAAGAAAAGCAAACATAATTCTCCGTGTTTTAAGGGACATCTTTGGAAATACAAACTTGAATGACAAAGTTCATAAATAAATCTCACAAAACTACCATTTAAATTATTTTGGTGCTATAAGTTTGCGTCATTCTGAAATATTTAGATTTCTGACTTTATTTTTATTAGATACTATAGGTATTATACCTGCTTTAGAGTCCCCTTATATTATAGTTATTACACCTGCTTTAGAGTCCGATAATATTATAGTTTAATATTATAATTTTGTATTTGACACAGAAGATTTTGTAAGCTGCAAAGAATCGCTAACATTTCACAACTGCAATTTGTACCATTTAAACTCGATCACACACACACACATATAAATAAATCGCCGAAATGTATGTACGCGCATTACTTCCGAATGATTGCATCAAATTGAACAATTCTTTTTTTGTTGTGTTCCTTATTGCCACGACAAAATTTGTGGAAGCGTTTTAAAGTATCATAATATGAATAATAATAGTGCCAAGGGAACGCATTTCGGTTAATAACCGCCAGATGGCAGAGGTGCCACGGATATTTGCTGCTAAATGGCCATAGTACTGCTATATTTTCTCTCCCCATTCAATGTTAAGGTAACGCACCAGTTTATGGAGACAATGACGCAAAGCACCAGTGAAATTCAAATACATGTTTATGTATTAACTGTCCTTTCCTTACTCCTATCGTTTAGCATAAAGAATCAAAGAGGCTTTCCTGGCGACGAACACCTAGAGTAAGTACTTGCTTATTTGCCGCTAGATGGCCGTAGAAGTATTTTTCCTCCCCATTCAATGTTAAGGTAACGCACCAGTTTATCGTGACAATGATGTAACGCAGCAGTGAAATTCAAATACGTTTTTATGTATTAACTGTCCTTTCCTTACTCCTAGTGTAAAATAAAGAAGCAAAGAAGCTTTCCTGGCGACGAACACCTAAAGTAAGCACTTATTTATTTGCCGCTAGATGGTCACTAACTTTTCCCTTGCCATTCAATGTTAAGGTCGCGCAGTAGTATATCAAGACAATGACGCAAAGTAGCAGTGAAATTCAAATACATTTTTATGTTATACCTATTCTTTCGTTACTCCTATCGTTTAAGATAAAGAAGCAACGACGTTGGCCTTAGTGCTGCTCAATAGGCATTCCTCAACAGAATATTTTAAATGGATTATTTAAGCTATCTAAGCACCCGGGGATAAGTATTGACAAATTTTAAATGCCTATTGAACTTTATCCTTGAAGTGAGATGTTTGGTGGTAGACGTTTGGTGGTCTATCGAAAAAAAAAACAAAAAAAAAAAAACAACTAAAATCAGTTGACAAATTTAATGTGTTAATCGACATGTCTCGGTAGCTAATTCTTCAGAATAACCGCAAGGAAAACGTGTTCAAATCTGGTTAATGCATTTGGAATTTACTTAAAAAATAAACATCAGTTTCACTAGTAGATGCTTTGATTTAAATTATCCGTCACAGTACACTCGATTCGTTTGATGCTAATATTAATACTTACCGATGTAAATGTTCCTGCAAATCTCCTTGATGTAAGTCTTGCAACACTGCCTCTCTGGAAACAAAAGCAAAACATGTGTTAGCTTCATATTATATTGGTAATTGAGTAATCTAATTTTATCACTATTTCCTGTTTGCGCAGAACATCGATTGTGTCTAATGGATTCAAACTCATCAATTGTCCCCCCAGATAATTTGCGGTAACAAGATCCGCATACTCGCGAATAATAAAATATACACAGAACGCCGAGATAGAGGCGGGGCTGGATGAGGTGAAGATTTTTTTTTTGGTCCACTCAGTAATTTGGATAATGAAAGCATAAATATATACTGCCTCAAATGGCTGAGTACGAGGTAGGTATCGGTGTCTCTTTATGGCTTCATACGCCTTTCATCGCCGACTGTAAAACATATACATTAACGGCCCATAACATGGCATTTCAAGGTGACAGTTGACTTCAGTCATTCTGGCGACGGTAAATTGAATGGGATGTTTTAGGCGTGAGGCGTGTTTGCAATTGTTTTCCTCAACCGGAAAGAATTGAGCTATTCCATTCTTGGGAGGGGTTGAAGGAGCTGTTAAACAGGGAGATAAGATATATAGGTATGAGGAAAAGTAAACCTTTGGTCG
This sequence comes from Hymenopus coronatus, assembly GCA_030762935.1. NCBI lineage: Eukaryota > Metazoa > Arthropoda > Insecta > Mantodea > Hymenopodidae > Hymenopus > Hymenopus coronatus. Next base: position 38,803,031 of record CM060888.1, read on the forward strand.
AGTACATTTCTTAATACGAAAATTCTGCAACTTCTATTGGATACCTGAAAATATATCTACAGTCTAACAGAAATTAATTACGCTAAGCTGGACTTAAAATTTAAGAGCCTAATACAATACTTTTCAATATCAATACTTTACTATCTCTGTAAGAGATTGATGTACTTGTTTGCGCAGCTACAACTAAGTATATGTAACCAATAAAACTAAAGAAGGGATAAGGAGGTAAAGATGAAAGCTACACACAGCGGAAACAAATTGTAATATGTTCCATTCACATCACTTTCTCTAGCTGTTCAGCAAACATACTTCTTACAAAACATTATTCTACTTCATCTACATCCTACTTCTACACCTACTTCATGCTAATCGAGATAAATAACTAGCTGGAATTGCCTTACTACTTGTTTTCTTGTAAATAGAAAGGAAATGAGGGAATAAACTAGGCTAAACCGACAGTCAAATATTTTAAAAGCTGGTTGCCATGCGGTGAAATCCGTTTCGTTGCTTTGCTAGGAGTTAACAAATTCCGTATATGAAAAGTGTAAGTATTTTAAAACTGAAACGAATAACAAGGAATATATAAAAAATAGTTAAATCCAGGAAAAAATGTACATGACATAAATTGTATGTTTTGATGAGATTTACATTTTTGTGTGGTGTGTTGTTGTCTATCCATTACGGTTTACCAGTTATGTAAAATTCAACAAAATTCCTGCAGAATAAATAGGTATTTAAAGACCATTCCCAAAAAAATTCCAGTCATATATTTTATTTGACGTCTAAATATCTTTAATGTCTTTGAGAAAATAAAAAATGTTCGAAAATTTTCCACGTAAAGGGTAGTTTGGGTTGGGGGTATTTTCCTGAAAATCTTTGTGTTGTATCCTTGGAGAATGCTAAACTTAAATATTTTGGTATTTAATGCTCTTTCTGTTTTTGACCTATGCTGTCCACAGACAGACAGATACACTCACAGATACACACACAGACCTTTTTCTAAACATATTCTGTTTGGATTCAGGGAACCTTAAAAAGGGTGGAATATAATACCTTATGTTTACCTAAGCACATAGTATGTGTAGAGGAAGTATTAACACCAGTATTCATATATACGTAGACGGGGCCTTGGATGAATAGTTAGACCGCTCGCCCTCTTCTGGGATTCGTGGTGGACGAAGCGGCGTCTGGGCGGGTTTTCTACGATCCTCCACTTTCCCCCGCCGCTCATTTTAGCAATTGCTCTATCATCACCTTTCCAATAATCAATTTCACTTACATTTCATATCATCCATTTCCTCATGTTCATGCCCGGCTACGGACCGACCCCTCGTAACAAGTTCTGTGGTTTCGTGCCGCAGACTCTCCGACAGGCATCTGCCCCCTAGGCATTGGCTTGTAAGTCCTAGGGAAGTGTCAGTCCTACAATTACTTGGAGGGTAAGCTGATTACGAAACGAATACATATATACCTTACAGGAATTATATTTTTAAGCAGGTGAAAGGTTGTATAGGGCTGTATAGAACTCGAATTCAAGTGATTAGAAATTAATTAATTAAAATGTATACATTAAACGACAGAGTAGATAAAATTGCCCAGATTAAATTAAATCGAAATTTAACGCAGCAGAATTTGAAATGGTAACATAAATGTTAGTCATCGGTCTTTCTAGGGCTCGATCTTGCAGCCAAGTTAAGACTAACGCCTACCAAAGCAATACCTAACGGACGTTAAGGAACTAGCATACCATGACTGCCTGAATTGACATTCGCCGGCACATATGCGTGTACAATCAAAAGGACAGAGGAAAGAAACGAAACAATAGTCGTACGGGATAAATAGCAGCTGATATATCCGTTTTTAGAATAACTTACGTTAAACCCATGAGTGACACTCCTACAGCCATGCTCTTAGAAGTAACTCAAATTCAGAACACAAAAGCTGTTGATATATCCCGATAAGTGTGGAAGTAACTCATGAAGGAATGCCGATATCTCCTGCTCTCTATTACCACTTTGCGCACTATTCAGCAGGTCTTCAGAGCTATTCGGCCACGAAAGAAATTTGCTCTATAAGATTTTGCTCGTGCAGTAGCTCCGTAGTTATACTTCCGGCTCTGGGGTACTGATTTTAAGTCGGCCCTATCCAAGCTTTGCTTCCGACTAGCTCATGTGGAGTATCCTCAAGGACTAATGTGATTCGTAGTCCACTAAAAGCTGAAGGTCTTTTATCCCACCGCTATCCTCATTATCACCACCAGAGGTAATGGACACCGCTCGCTGGGTACTTCCAGCTAATAAATGGTACAAACATAGTTTGGTGGAATGGGGTTACTCAAAATGCCGTCAGTGAACATACGGGGGACATTAATAGGTATATAATGTGTAATAAAATATAAACATATAAATTATTACGAACGATACCTTATTGAAGGATTGTTTGAGGTGAAAATTGTCTTTAAACATCTGATGTGTTACACTCACATGACTTTCTCTAGCTACTCTACAAACTTCTTACGAAAAATAATTCTTCTTGCAACATCAAGCTAATCGAGATACATATTAGCAGAAATAGTCTTATTGCTTGCTTCCTTGTAAGTAGAAGCGAAATATGGGAGTATCATAGGTTAAAGTGAAGTCAAAACCTGGTTACTAGGTGATTGAAGTTCCTTTGTTTGTATGGACACGAGTTGACAAATTCCTGTATGAGAAAAGTACACGTTTTTCAAAGCTTAAACCAAAAGCAAGGAATATCTCAAAAACGATCAACTCCTCGAAAATATTTTATATAACATAAATTGTGTGTTTTAATGTTTACACTTTGTTGTGTGTTAAGTTTTTGTCCATCTCCTACGGTTTAGCAGCTATGCAAAATTCTTCCAGAATAAAGTAATCATCAAAGGCTATTCCCAGAAAATTCAAGATATACATATTATTTCTCAGGTAAATATATTTAGTATACAATATTTTAATCAAAATCGTTAGAGCCATTTTTGAGAAAATCAAAATTTTTGAAAAAAGTTCCATGTAAAGGGTAGTTGGGGGGGGGTTCTTGAAAATCTTCGCGTCGCATCCTTGGAAGATATCAAACTTAAATACCAAGTTTGGTATTTAACGGTCTTTTCGTTTTTGAGCTATGCTGTCCACAGACACACAGACACACACACGCGCACACACGGACCTTTTTCCAAAAAATGTTTTTTTTTGGATTCAGGGGGACCCAAAACATGTATTTCAGGTGAAATCTCGGTATCGAATTTTTAGGTGCATTACAATACCTTCTCTATCCCTATGAGCACTGTACATATGGGGCTAGAGAAAGTAAAACTTGTCCTTTAAAAAAATCTGACATTTTGGTAATGATGCGAATTTTCGTTTTCAGAGATAGATTGAGTGATAGACCCACATAGACAAGCAGAGACACTTTTTAAAAGAGAGACACTTAAGGTCACAAAACCTACCAACAAACTCTCGATGTCGAAACTTCCAGGTGAAACGCGTTTTCTTTAAAGTACTGTGCTGAGGTGATTTATTAGAGGTCATCCATTCTACAGGAAAATGACTCCTAAAAGTAGCGCTAGAGTTTTATCAATCAAATATAATTTATAACGCTACATTTACCATGTTGACATAGACAAACACTGATGTTCGCCACAGGTTAACTGATCTGAGAGCTCCTAATAAGGAAATTAAAATCACTAATTAGAAAAATTAATTAAAAACTAGAATATAATATCAGAATTCTGTCTTTTTTTGTTAAGAGCTGCAGCAATTTTCAAGATTAATGGACCTCTTCATCAGCGGATAATTGCAGTTGTTGACCCTCAACTGGTTTTAATGCATGTGCATGGCCACGCGAAACCAGCTTTTTGGTAATTGTCGGAGAAATTCTCTTCCTGGTTTTTAAATGCATTTTCCCATGAGTGGATTCATTGTGGCTGTTGATAGCGATATGCACATCCAGAAGTTTAAGTGATAGGTAACTCAATTTTTATTGCAACACAATGAAGGTTGCGTGTATTATACAATTACACTAGGATCCATGCACTATTATACCAGGTGGCCCAACCCCGTATTTGACTTGGGAGATATCCTTCGTGCGTAAAAAGAGTTTCAAAATTCAACGGAGCTATTTCAAGTTTAAGGTGATGCATCTCTAACATTTGGAAAATGTACGGCATGTAAGATATCTTATTGAAACGTATACCAGTAACTATATACAATAATAGTAATATTTGTGCCATATGTCAACATTTTAGCTTACAAATTAATTAAACGATAATTTTTATTGTCTAGATTCATTGTTTTAATACAAATGATCTACGTGCTGCGTTTTAAAACATATCACAGTAAACGTGCTAAAAATATGTCATATTATTACTTTCTCTTGCCGGTATGCACTTTGTACATAGTAGATAGAGAAGGCATTGTATTCTATCCAAAAATTCAATGTCAAGATTTCACCGGAAATATATGATTTGAGTGTGAAGTTTATTTTTAGAAAAAGGTTCGTGTTTGTGTGTGTGTCTACGATCTGCGGTCTACGGTCGAACGGTGTACGATTTGTTTCAGCAAGACAAGAAACAAATCATACATTACATAAAGGTAAACACAAAAAAAGAAATCAAATACCCATTTGATAATAAAAAAGATCTAATAAAGAATATCTTCGACTATGGACAGCTCAAAAAAGAAAAGTCGGTCAAATATCAAACTTGGTATTTAAGTTCAGTATCTTCCAAGAATACGACACGAAGATTTACAAGAAAATCCCCCCTTCTCCAGCTACCCTTTACGTGGAATATTTTTGGAAAGTTCTGATTTTCTCAAAATGGCTATAACGATTTTGATTAAAGTACCGTTAATTAAATATATTTACATCATAAATAAAACATATAGTTTGAATTTTCTAGAAATAGCCTCTGAAGAGCTCTTTATTGTGGTTGAGTTTTGCAGAATTTTACATAACGGTTAAACCATAAGAGATAGACAAAACTTACGTCACCAAAAACGTAGGACTCGTTAAAACACATAATTTATGTCATCTTCTTTTTCTTGTAGAGTTGGCCGTTTTCGAGATATTCGTTGTTATTGGTTTCAATTTTAAACTAATAAACCTTTCTCAAACGGGACCATGTAAAGTGATCCGAACCTACATTGTGTCACTTAGCGACCAGCTTTTAGAAGATTTGATATCGCGTTATGCTAATGGATTCCCTTATTTCTTCTCTACTTACAAGGAAGCAAGTAATAAGACCAATTCTGCTAATGTTTATCTAGAATAGAATGCCTTTAAATACAAGAATAATCTTTTGTAAGGAAAGTGGTTGTGTAACAGCTAGAGAAATTCATGTGAATGCAACACATCAAATTTTTTATATATTAGTCCAAATTAATGGGAAAAATATTACCTTTCATACTCTCCAAAATTCTCTATTTTTCAACATTTAATAATCTATTTATAAACATTGGAGCATTGTTTGCACAAATAAGAGGCATGATCAGAAACTAAGGTTACAAAATCTGAAGTAGACCGAGTATATTTTACTTCGTACAACCAATAGAGCTATCTGATAGTCCATACATTAGTTTATTTTCACACAAAGTCTCCATATCGGTTGAGGCATTTGTCGCTTTGTGGGATGAGTTTGAATATTCCTTCCTGGTAAAAATCCTGTACTTGCGTGTTCAGCCGCGCTGTCGTGAAGTGTTGTACATCCTCATCTGAAGTGAATCATCGGCTTCCTAGGTGTTCCTCTAAATGAGGAAATACGTGGAAGTCGGTTGGGGCGAATCTGGACTGTAGACATCATGGTCGATGATATCCCAACAAAACTGCTTAAATAGCGTGGTAGTTGGTCTTCTGGGCTCTATGAGGTCGCGCGTTGTTGTGAAGGAAGAAGACAATAACGGCCAGAAGACCTGGCCGTTTCTTCCTAATTACTTCGCGGATTTGCGTCATGGTCTCACAGTAAATAGGCAGGTAGGTAGGTGGGTGGGTAGATAGGTAGTATAAATAGGCACTTGGGTAGATAGGAAGGTGAGTAGGTGGGTGGGTAGATATAGAAGTGCAAGGGGTAGATAGGAAGGTGAGTAGGTAGGTTGGTTGGAGGGTAGCTAGGTGGGTGGATAGGTTGGTAAGTAGATAAGCAGGTGGGTTGGTAGATAGGTGGATAGGTAGGTAGGTATAGATGGGCACGTGAGTAGGTAGGAAGGCGAGTAGGTGGGTGGGTAGGTAGGTTGGTGGGAGGGTAGCTGGGTGGGTGGGTAGGTAGGTAAGTAGGTGGGTTGGCAGATAGGTGGGTAGGTAGGTAGGTGGGTGGGTAGATAGGTCAGTGGTCCTAGTTACGTGAGAAGTAACTAGGTGGATAGGTAGGTATGTGTGTAAGTGGGTGGGTAGGTGGGTAGGGTGCATGGATGGGTAGGTGGTGGAAGGTGGTAGGTAATTGGGTAGATAGGTAGATGGGTAGGTAGGTTTTCACAATAAATAAATTCCATTAAGTTTACTAAATATACAACATTTATGTCCGAACATTGATAAAATATTGCAGACAACGCGTTACAAAATAACTTTAGTAACTCGCTGCTCTTAGAACAGTACCTTCGGTCGTGTTCTAACTTGACTGTCGATACTAAACCTCTGTTTTTGTAACTAGTCCTCTAAATAATTATTATTCTACTGAGAAGATTATAAAGTATGTTATGAGAATGAGGAAAAAGTGATTTCGGAAACTTGCTTACAACTAACCTTCAAAAGAAAGGATAGACATGGAACAACCCATAAAAGATGATCAGAAGTCAGAAGTAGAGACAGGCAAACAAGGTAACAAGAGGGAGTAAATAAATATATGTAATCCATTAATATATGTCACAGCATCAAACGCAGAAGATCATAGGGTTGATAAGAAGATTAGTTACATCATCAATGTCTAGGACTGCTGGCACATTTTCTGAAGCCCGGATCCTCTCCTGATAACCCATGAATTCAGAACAGTTGTAATGTTGACCTGTCTGTGTGTATGTGTGTGTGTTCAGGTAATTGGCTTCCTTTCTGTCGCCCTTGGTTGCTAGCTGTCTCATATACTATAGTTGATACGTATCTGGGTCATTCTTCATTGGGTAATCTATGAGTTCAAACCATCTGCTTGCCTATTTCCTGCAATTGCCAAGTGATCCATAGCATACATCAAGGGAGCCTGTAAGAGGTGAAACAGCTGACTCAAATTCAAAGGATCATATAAATAAAACTGAGTAAACAGGTTGATTCAAACATACTTTAACAACGTTTGGGGATGGATTTCTGACATCGAAACAGGAAAACAGGTTCATATAAACATATGTTCTAAAATACTTCGTTTTCGCGTTATCAGTTTACTGATGAGTCGCCTTCAATGGCTTTCAGGGCCCAATCTAAAAACTTTATTTATTTGTACACTCATTCATAAAAGGCGATGACCCATTTTACCTTGCACGATACTTGTTAACATGTGTCATTTATCAGATATGTAATACATTCCCTCAGCACATCCTACAAGTGCTGTCTATACGGACTTCATTCAGTACATTCTCCCAGACTTATTAGAAAATGCTCCTCTCCAAATAAGAAGAAACAAGTGATTTATGCATAATGCCCTAGCACTTTTTAGTTTCATCGTTGAGACGCACTGGCTGGTATCTACCATGACAAATGGATAGGTATAAGGGACCAGTTTCATGGACTGCATGCTCCCACGGTCACAATCCTTTGGAGTTTTATCTTTTGTGGGCAACTTAAACCATCGGTTTATGCATGAGGCTTCCTCAATTAAGAAGCTCAAGATGAGGACATTTGGATAATTTTCTATAAGGAGCGTTTGTGTGTTATACCTCTTAACAAGCTGACAACATCAAAACTAGAATAAAGTGTCAGTTTAAAATGTCTTGATTAAGAGCAGTTTGAACCTCAATAAATCGAGAACGAAGGATTCCGGCATATATATTTATACGAGCGTGTGTGTCCGTGTGTCTATGAACACGATAACTCAAAAACGAAAAGTCGGTAAAACACCAAACTTGGTATTTAAGTTTAGTATCTTCCAGGGGTGCGACACGAATATTTTGAGAAAAATCCCCCCACCCCAAACTACCCTTTACATGGAACTTTTTTCGAACATTTTGATTTTCTAAAAAATGGCTCTAACGATTTTGATTAAAATATAGTATATTAAAGATATTTATCTGACAAATAAAATGTATATTTTGAATTTTCTGGGAATAGCCTCTGAAGACTACTTTATTCTGGGCCAATTTTACGGAATTTTGCATAACTGCTAAACCGTAAGAGATAAACAAACATTTACCACACAACAAATGTAGAGCACTTTAAATCACACAATTTATGTTATATATATTTTTTTTTTTTGTGGAGTTGATTGTTTTTGAGATATTCCATGTTTTTGGTTTCAGCTATGAAAAATTTATACTTTTCTCATACAGGAATTTCTCAACTCCTGTCCATACAAACCAAGGAACTTTAGTCACATAGCAACGGGCTTTTGACTATTTCGCTTCTACTTTCAAGGAAGCAAGTAATAAGTCTATTTCTGCTAGTTTTTTTTTTTTTTCTCGATTAGCATGAAGTGAATAGAAGCATAAGTTTTTAGCAATAATTTTTGCAGAGATGTAGAGAAAGTCATGTGAATGGAACACTTCAGATTTTTATTTTATTGTTTTGATGTAAGGAACCTGTCCTTAAACTGGTAAAAGTAGTTTTGAATCATTCTGTATAGCGTACTAGGTGTGTCAAATTTTCTGAGAGTCAATTCTAACAACAGATCATTAAAACCATGTTATATGAAAAATGCCTAAATTCCTTCATTTATCAGCTGCTTGAGAAGTAAATTCGGGTATTACCGGTCCGGTCGAAACTCCATACTAGGGAAACCAGAGTTTGAATTCGGAGAACTCTCCTAGAGAAGATTGCTGACTAAAGCTATGTAGTTTTCTTCTCCCTCTCAATTGTACGAATGCGGCAAAATAAACACCCGTGTTTAAAAATAGATGGTGTTGTTAAAACAAGTTGGTGTTATTATCGTGTACTGTCATTTATTACACACCGCCAAAACAAATTTGGTACTGATTCATGGTTAGTTTGGATTTTGCAGACATTTCAGTTAGTTGTTCCATGTATTTTGGCTACATAAAATGGAAAACGTGGAGTATCGTTCAGTGATTCGCTTTTTACTTTAAAATGGAAAACCCTCGAGGAGATAAAAGCGAGCTGTTTATGAGAACTTTTCACCATCTATGACAACAGTTGGATGTTAGTCAACGAATTTAAACGTGCTCGGCAATTTTTAATAAGTAGTGCTTAGACGCCCAATAGATGTAGTTACCGAGGGTATTTGAAAAAACAAAGTCTACAATATGTTTTTACCTTTTTTTTTTTTAAATGCAGTTCCGGAGTCTGGTCGGGACTCCAGCGCTGTATATCCTACTTTTTATTCACCTAATTTGTTTACTTTGATTACTGAATTTCTGTTTTACTTTTTACACACACATACACAAACATATAACACCCATGCCTAAGGCGGGACTCGAACCCACGATCCCCTGCGCTGCGAAACACCAAAGCGAAACGCTTTGGCGAGCGCGGCCATGTGGACCGGCACCTGATAGTCGATGAAAGTTTACAAAGTGGCAAATGTCATAGATGAGTAGACGGGAGCGAAAATTCATAATTTGCATGATAAGTTAGAGATGTTGTCGGCCCAATGGGTGCGAATTGGCAACAAATGGGTGTGACTTTCAATTTCGAAGCCGTGTTTGTAGCTATTTAAGCGAAATCCGAAGGACTTTTTGTGTCGAGTTGTTACCACCTATGCGAGACGGATTTATCATAATAGACTGAAAACCAAGCTACAATTAACAATGGGTAGCTTCCGGTGAATCTCCTCCAAGTATGTAAAGGCTAGAAAAAAGTAATGGTGTCGAGTTTTTGGGATGCAAAGGTTGTCATACTCATTGATTATTAGAAAAAGAAAGAAAAAACTATTACTGGGCAATTGTACAGTGAGCTACTGGCCCAATTCAACAAGAAGTTGAAGGAGACATCGCCGCCCCAATAGACAAAGAAGAAAGTGTTGTTTCACCACGAGAATTTTCACCGCCAAACTGCATGAATCGCTGCCGCACACCCTATAGTCGCTCGACCTGGTTCTCTGCGATTTCTACTAGTTCTCAAACATAAATAAATGGCCTGCGGAAACAAAATTTAGATAAAATGACGTCATGGTTGGGAGAGACCTTGACAATTCGTATTTTTGAGGGGTTAAAATGGCAGGGACGCTGGGAGAAGTGACTATGCAGATAAACACAAAAACATTTTGTATTTGAAAGAACAGAAGTTCTTTATTTCTACATGAAACAAACCGATCAAAATGCCTATTTGGTGAACCGCCTTCGTACTAGCCCCAATAGAAGAGCTACTTCTTCCACCAAACCTGCGGAACTTCTTTGTTGCTGAAGCCATCACAGGTAACCCTGGACATGAGTGTATCTGTTTGCCAGAGGAAAACTTGACAAAATAAGCCTTATTGGTACTAGACATGGCAGGCCACGTAGATGCTGGGAAGATATATTCTGAGCCGGGAAAGACCTATCTGGTCTCCCTTGAAAGCTGTTGCTGATCATTCAGCTTAGTGGTGCGAAACATCGTTGCTATTATTAAAATAATATGATGCGTTCAATTCACGTGATTTTCTCTACATCTCTACAATAAATTATTGTTAAAAAGGTTATTCTTCTATTTACTTAATGCTACTCAAAAAAAAAATTAGCAGAAAGGGTCTTATTACTTGCTTCCTTGTAAGTATAAGAAAAAAAGAGACTGCCATAGGTTAAATCGATAGTTAAAGTTTTTAAAAGATGGATGTTAAGTGACTGTAGCTCCTTTGCTTGTATGGATGGAGCTAACACATTTCCGGAAGAGGAAAGTTTAGTATTTTAAAGCTGAAACTAATAACAAGGAATATCTTAGAAATGGTCAACCTCACGAAAAAAATGTATATAACACAATTGTGTGTTTTAACGAGCTCTACATTTTTATGTGGTAAATTTTTGTCTATTTCTTACTGTTTACCAGTTATGCAAAATGCCGCAAAATTCATCCAGTATAAACATATTTTAAAGACTATTCCCAGAAAATTGAAGATATACATTTTATTGGTCATGTAAATATCTTAAACATAACAGATTTTAATAACATTTATTAGATTTTTGTGAAAATAAAATTTTTCGAATTTTTTTCCATGTAAAGGGTAGTTGAGGGTGGGGGATTTTCTTGAAAATCTTCGTGTCGCCAACTTGATATCAAGTTTGGTATTTAACGGTCTTTTCTTTTCTTTCTTTAATTTATTTATTTAAGGCCACTTTATAACAACAAAGGTCACCAGCGACCACAATATTATTATATATCAAGATCAATGTATACAAAATTTAATACAAATATATTACAACTTTGCTCATAAACTTAACTATATGAACTTTGTTAACAGTAAAATATAGGACATATAAATTGGTAAACAATTATAATAATAGCAAACTCTGGTTATAACAAGGTTTTGAGCTATGTTGTTGACAGACACACGAACCTTTTTCTATTTTTTTCCCAGGAGGTTTCAAAACATATATTTCCAGTGAAATCTCGGCATTGAATTTTTGGGTGCAATATAATACATTCTCTATTCACTATGCACATAGTACGTATAGAGAAAGTGAAAATTATGAACGTTAGAAGCCTGTTTACAGCTTCAACATAATTCGATGTTTTAGGGTAGCCGCTTAAAAGTTCTTGAAATGCTTTCTATTTGGTTAAATATGATTTAATACGCTCGATGATAACGTAAACGGAAGTTACAGGAGAAGTATAAAACAAGAACCTTAATATTCTCAAAGGAAAACATACGATTGGGTTCAAATTAAGCAGTGGGACAGGTTACTCATGATTTATTACATATTAATTCATATTTTCGAAAATTATTTGTTAAAAATGACGACATATCCTACTTACATAAGCAGAAGGATCATCATGCATAAAGACATCCAGAATTATTACCTGTCTTGTACTGTCTGATGAGTTTATATCCACATCACGAAGTTTACATTCTTGTCCACATTCTTGTGTTGTGTCCACATTTTTCAAGTTCAACGCTTTTTATCTTTCTTGGTATCCCATCATCCAAAACACCTCTCTCAAATAAGCCTATTTATCTCTAGCAAAGATTAGTGGATTCGTGAGCTACCTATCGGAATATCTTTCTGCGTACACTGCACGTGCTGGTAGTGTATTCCCATCTGAAGGAGTGCGTATGTTCACCGCTGATAAGGTGTTCTTTCCGAGTTCTTTGTTGCACAATAACAACAAACAATCAGGAAACGCTATGGCCTACCTTAAAGCAAAAGCGGAACTAGATTCGAAAATATATCGACAGTCCAGGAAGACAAAACCTTAATTAACTTCCTAACAAATTATTTTCCACATTCAACAGGTCGCTTAGGGTGACTTATTCAATAAGTTTTTCCCTCATGCTGAGAAGAGTAACTTTAACCTGCATGGACCCCGAGAACATTTGAGCGTTATTTTACGATTTCATTCATCGTCAGATATGACCACCAGGGTTAAAGGAGTTAAGAAATAAATACTCTCAAATGTTTATCTAGGTACTCTATCAGCTATTGCAATGGATTCAATAATTCGATATCGAAATGTCAGAGGAAATACATGTTTTGAGGACTCCTGAATTCTTAAAAAGCATTTGACACTGTGTGTGTGACTGTGGACAGCATAATTAAAAAACGAAAGGTCTGGATTATACTAAACTTTATATTTAAGTTCAATATCTTCTAAGAATCCAACACGAAGATTTTTAGAAATATTCCCGCACCCCAAACTACAATATATGTGGAAATATTTTCAACACTATTTATTTCTCAAACATTTTTCTAACGATTTTTATTAATATAAAATATATTAAAGAAACTTACATGACAAATAAATAATATAACTTGAATTGTTTAAAAATAACCTTTGAAGGCCTGTTCACGCTGAATGGTTTTTGCAATACTGGTAACCGTAAGAAATAATGTAGAAAAAATGTAGATTTCATTAAAACACATTCAAAATTTACGAGGTTGCGTATTCTCTTAGCCAAGCAGCGGACATTGAACCTTCTTCAACGTGTATAGTATGTGCACACTTATGTACTCAGTAGGATTTGGTAAAATCTAAGCATTGCATTTTTATAAATCTTCTTTATACGCTATGTAATTACATGGTGCGTGTGAAAAAGTAAAAATGTATATATAAGGTCAACATAATGCACAGAAAGTTAAAACCATCATAAATAAAGTAAAATAATTAAAACAATTAAATGTTAAGGCGTACACAAATTGTAAACGTTTACAGCAATTCAGAATTAGGATTAGTCAAAAAATGGGGCCCCTAGGTACAGGACCAGACGTAGGCCCTTGAAGCCCTCTGCCACTTGTTTGATCCCCGAGAGGTAGGGATGAGGGGAAAGACCCGAAGGCGACAGATCCGGATGACGGAGGGCGGAGGCATGATGGAATCCCTATCGGTTACAGATGGAGCCTTCCGACCTGTTCATGAACTCCCGAAGCCTTATGGTGAACCCTGAAACCGGAAGGTGTGAACGACCGAGTGTTCCCGACGACGACGTCAGTCTGGGTGGCTCAGTTATTTTGGTGATGGTCTACTGATCCCAAAGTTGCGGGGTCAAGCCCGACCCAGACTGATGGTGTTTTATATGTGATTAAAATTGAAAGCCCCATGTAAGTAGATTTAATGGCATGTTAAAAAAATCCTGCAGAACAAATTTCTAGCACACCGGCGGCAACTCTGAAAGAGATGATTACCAAATGATGCGAACAGGAAATAGTGGACCGGAAAATTCAGGAAATGGAAACCCGCTATAAAAAGCCCGCTATAAACCCGCTATAAAAAAACTATGGGTCAGGTAGGCCGGCCACAGGGATCGAACCTGCGACTTCTGAATTCGGGCCACAGAGAAACCGCTCCGTTTACAGCGATTTTAATTATCTACAATGCATTATTTCAAGGAACGTTATAAGAAGAATTTACCTGTAGAAGTTTTTAGTTCCTCCTCTATTGAAATGTTTACGATGAAAAATTATCTACATTCTCAATTTAAAATGAAACTTGTAGTTAAAACAGAGATTGCTCCATAATGATTAGTTGCCTGAGATATATGCAGAAATTTCAGAAGCCGTTGGATTTTAATAACCTTTCATTACCAGCGACATTACTCTATTCATTGCTACTATTTTATGGCCAAGGCGCTGTTGTCGCTTTACTTGCCAACACAATTAACAATGTCTTTATGCAGCGGTACTATTATTCAGGTACTAAATGTCCGTCTATAACAAGGCAGCTACACTATTTCCACCTTCCTTTCATCCTGAAAAGGCAAACTCTTGAGGTTTCGTATAAACAGACAACGGGTTTATTTCTGCCTTCATTAATTCATTTCATTTACACCAGAAAGAACAATGGCAGTCGGCACTGACAAATGAAGCTGAATATACAACTTAAAAAGTCTGATGTGTTCTATTTGTATGACTTTCTCTTGCTGTCCCACACACACTTTTCGTGCAAAAGATTATTCTTGTATCTACATCGTTCTAATGAAGATAAGCATTAGCAGAATTAGTCTTATTACTTGCTTCTTTGTAAGTAGAAGGAAAATAAGGGAATGCACTAGGATAGAACGGTAGTCAAATCTTTTAAAAGGGGCTTGTCAGAGGAGAAAGAAAAAGAAAGATGAAACGAAAGGTGAATCCCGTTTGAGAAAAGTTTAAGTAGTTAAAAATTGAAACCAATAACAGGAAATGTCTTGAAAATAATCAACTCTACGAAAAAATTCATAAGACGTTAACTGTGTGTTTTAACGACAATATTTTCTGTGTAGTAACTATTGTATAGGTATATCTTACGGTTTACCAGTTATACAAAAGTCGTCCAGGACTGCCACCGCGGTCAGCAAGTTCACTTCTCACCCGGAGGTGCCGGGTTCATTTCCCGGCTGGGTCGGGGAATTTTTCTTTAACCAGAATTATTCCCTGTCCCCCACAAAGTCTGGAAGTATGTTTGTGAGAGTGAATGTTTGTGTGTTTGAGGAAAATAAAACGATTTAAACCCAACGTAAGGAATCTACAGTCAACGAGTTGTTTCTAATGCAAAGTCCCGGATATAACCTTAGATGGTAAAGGGGGTTATATAAATGAAACAATAAAAAAAATCCTGCAGAATGAAGACCTCTTCAGAGGATATACGCAGAAAATTCAATATAAATATTTATTTGTCATGAAAATATCTTAAACATGGTATTTTGCTTACAATTGTTAGAACCATTTTTAAAAAAAATCAAAATATAAAAAATATATAATTTAAGAGTAGTTGGGGTATCCTTTAAAATCTTTGTGTCACATCCTTTGAAGATGTTAAACTTAAGTAGGTACCAAACTTGGTATTTAATAGAGTTTTCGTTTTTAAGCTATGCCCCCTTCCCCCCACCCACTCACACATACATACTAGGTCATTTATCTAAAGATGCTATTTTTGGATTCTGAGGATCTCAAAGCACGTATTTTCGGGAAATCTGTATCAGATTTTTAAGTGAATACAATATCTTCTCTATCTACATTGTACATTGTACATATGTGCAAGAGAAAGTAAAAATCTGAAGTGTCGCACTCACATAAGTTTTTCTTCTTACGATTATACAAATATTACAAATATTTTTCTAACTACTTCATGTTAATGGAGGTAATTAATTGCAGAATTTTAGGCAAAATGGAATACTTAAGCGATAATTTTAAAGAGCTGGTTTCAATGTAATAGTTTGGAAATCCAGATCTCTTTGTATAAGAAGGAGAATTTTTAAAAAATAACGACTTTCCAGTAGAAAAAACTATGCGTATTTTGAAACAAATATCTTAGAAGGGGTCAACTTTACAAAAATGTATTTGGCATAATTTGTGTGCACTAACGACAGCTTCATTTTTGTGTAATGCGATTTTGTCTATTTCTTACGGTTTTCAGTTATGCAAAAGCTATTCAGAATGAAGAGATTCTTAAAAAGATATTCCCATAAAATTTATTTCATATGTCTGGAAAGAATCTTGAACATATTATATTTTAATCAAAATCATTAGAACAATTTTGGAGAAAATCAAATGTTTCAATAACTTTCCAATGTATAGATTAGTTTGGATTAGGGGATTTCCTTAAATATTTCGTATCGCATTCTTGGAATATCTTGAGTTTAAATACAAGTTTGGTATTTAACAGTCTTTTCGTTTTTACTTTCTCTAAACATATAATGTACATAGTGTAGAGAGAAGGTATTGCATTCCACCAAAATTCGACACCGAGATTTTACCGGAAATAGACGTTTTAGCACCTCCTGTATACAAAAAAAAATCATTTTTGGAAAAAGGTCCGTGTGTGTGTCCGTGTGTTTGTGAACACGGTAGTTCAGAAACGAAAAGTGGGTAAAATACGAAACTTGGTATTTATGTTTAGCATCTTCCAGGGATGCGACACGAATATTTAAAAAAAAATCTCCCTTCCTAACTACCGTTTACATGTAAAAATTGAGAAAATTTTGATTTTCCCCAAAATGGCTGTAACGATTTTGATTAAAATACCGTGTATTAAAGATATTTATATGCTAAATAAAATGTATATCTCGAATTTTCTGGGAATAACCTCTAATGACCTCTTTATTTTGAATGAATTTTGAAAGGAAGCAAGTAATTAAAAAAAAGTCAGTTAATGTTTTGTCGATTATCATAAAGGAGAGACAAGAATGTGCTTTTTAAGAATAATTTTGTTACAGTGATATAGAGGTCATGTGAATGGAACATATCAGATTTTTAAGTTATGTTTTTCACACACACATGCATACGAACCTTACACTACAGAGGTATAGAGAATTAGTTTCTAAAGTTTAAGGAATAAATTAGCAACAAATGCAGAAAGAAAAGTATTGTACAGAAAATTAACTGAGAAAATCTGATTTTCCATTTGCATGACAAATATTGTTAAAAGGCTTATTCTTCTATTTACTTAATTCTAATCGAGAGTCTTATTACTTGCTTCCTTGTAAGTAGAAGGGAAATAAGGGCGTACCAAGGGTTATTGCGATAGTCAAATGTTTTAAAAGTTGGTTGCTAGATTGAAATCCTTTGTTTGTATGGCCAGGAGTTGACAAATTCCCTTATGAGAAAAGTACAACTATTTTACAACTGAAAGCAACAGCAAGAAATATCTCAAAACGGCCAACTCCACGAAAAAAATGTGTATAACACATTGTGTGTTTTAACGAGATCTACATTTGTTGTTAGGTAAGTTTCTATCTATTCCTTACGGTTTACCAGTTATACAAAATTCTGCAAAATTAATCCAGAATAAAGATGTCTTCGGAGGCAATTCCCAGAAAATTCAAGATATGCATTGTATTTGTCGTGTAAATAAACATCTTTAATACACGGCATTTTAATAAGAATCGTTTGAGCCATTTTTGAGAAAATCAAAATTCTCGAAAGGGTAGTTTGGGGTGGGGGGATTTTTCTCAAAATCTTCGTGTCGCATCCCTGGAAGATACTTAACTTAAATACCAAGTTTGGTATTTTAGCTACTTTTCGTTTTTGAGTTATTGTGTTCACAGACACACGGACACACACACATACGTATCTATTTCTGAAAATGCTTTTTTTGGATACAGCGAGTCCTAAAACATGTATTTCCGGTGAAATCTCGGTACTGAATTTTTGGGTGGAATACAATACTTCTCTATGCCTATGTACATTGTATATATGGGGCTAGAGAAAGTAAAAATTGATGTTAGCAAATTTTCTTCTGCAACACCAAGAGTTTAATACATATATTTTAAATAAATTAGATTTTAATAATTCAACTATTAAACAAAGATAATGGTTATGTAATCCCAAAATATCTCTTATAACTGTATTCAATTGTATTTAAAAGCATTGTATGTTATTTTTACGTTAATATTTGCAATAAAATTTGTATTGCCGACAGTGACGGGCGATAACAATAGAATTAACATTGATGTTCATATTGGTAAGTAATACAATTTTGGCTACTCTTCCGGAAAAGATAGCGTCTGAAGCAAGCTTGAAAAATCTGATGTGTTCCATTCACATAACTTTCTCTATATCTCTGTAAATTATTATTGTTAGTAAGTTTATGTTTAATTTATTTCATGCTAATCGAGAAAAATTAGCAGAAATAGTCTTATTTCTTGCTTTATTGTAAGTAGAAGCGAAATAAGGGAGTACCATAGTTTAAAGTGAAAGCCAAAAGCTGGTTGCTATGTGACTGATGTTCCTTTGTTTGTATGGACAGGAGTTAAATTCCTGTATGAGAAAAGTATGTTTTTCAAAGCTGAAACTAAGAAAAAGGAATATCTAAAAAACGATCAACTCCACGAAAAAAATGTATATAACATAAACTGTGTGGTTTAACGTGCTCTAAATTTTTTGTGGGTTAAGTTTTTGTCCATCTCTTACGGTTTAGTAGTTATGAAAAATTCATCCAGAATAAAGTAGTCTTCAGAGGCTATTCCCAGAAAATTCAAAATATACATTTTATTTGTCAGGTAAATAACTTTAATATACGATATTTTAATCAAAATCGTTAGAGCCATTTTTTAGAAAATCAAAATTTTCGAAAAAGTTCCATGTAAAGGGTAATTCGGGGTGGGGGGATTTTTCTCAAAATCTTCGTGTCGCATCCCTGGAAGATACTAAACTTAAATACCAAGTTTGGTGTTTTACCGACTTTTCGTTTTTGAGTTATCGTGTTCACAGACACACGGACACACGAACACACTGACACACGGACACACACACACGGACCTTTTTCTGAAAATACTTTTTTTGGCTACAGGGGACCCTAAAACATATATTTCCGGTGAAATCTCGGTATCGAATTTTTTGGTGGAGTGCAATACATTCTCTATTCACCATGTACATAGTGAGTATAGAGAAAGTAAAAAGAGACAACAAATTTCAGCAAAGTTTGTAGGACAACACGTTCAATATTTATTTTATTCTACAGCGAGCTCTGGGATACAATTGAAAATCAGAGCACTTCTGCTGTTTGTTGGATACTTCAGAACTACTAAATCGGAAAGAAAAATACTGGATACTGAATTTTGTATTACGGTGTTCTGGATATTACGAAATTAAGCACATTTATTTAAAGTGCAACTCCTGTTGCATTAGGAGATTGGCGCGGGAGAAAACAGGACATTATGCGAAGCCCATATAAGGACTTGTTGTGGAATAATATGATACCAAGATAGGGCTAAAATTTATCTATTCTCAAATCTCCCGCTTGTTTATTTTCGTGCAACCGAGTGGGTTGTGCCGGGTTAGCTGGGAGTGATATTTGGCAGTTTCGAAACTTAAGGTGCGAGTTTTTCCCTTTCACCTTTTTGCGTGGTTTTCTCTCATCACGTCTACAATGCTGGAAAGCGTTATTAAACACTACAATATATCCCATTCATTATTAGCTTATCTCTTGTCGAAGATATAAGGTTTAGCGACTGAGTTGGTGCTGTGCAGCATGTGGAAGTTTTCAGTGGAGCGACCCTCTGAAGATAATTGTTTTCATAAATAACACTTTCATCTTGTCGATAATTCATACTGTAGGAGGTCAATTGTCCTAAAAGATGAAAACTTTGACTTGCAAAACAACTGGTATTGCTGTTGGTTTTAGAACATTAGATTCATCATTAATAAACACACGCACCCTTTCACATTCATACTTCCAGACTCTGTGGGGTATAGTTAAAGTTCTGATTAAAGAAAAATTCCAAGCCGCAGCCGGGAATCGAACCCCAGACCGCCGGGTTAGTAGTTAGCTCGCTGTTCATTCATCCATGGAGGCAGTCCCACTCATGCATCTGTATATTTCCTAACGAACAGATATAAGCTTGGAACTATAAAACAACTTTGCTGTAATTCCCAAATTAGTATTGGGTGAATGAGTGCTTAAAAATTAATGCTTCTCAGAGCCCAGAGCCACTTAGTTTTAGTGAACTCTTTGGAAAGAATTACACATGGACGAGATCCTCAGTCACTGGGAGAGAGATTACGTGACTCCAGGAAGAATGAGGCGAGAGGCTATCAGATGCGGATGATGACGGGTGAAAGCTTGTGTGGGTTCCCTAATGGTTCCAGACTGAACGCCTCCGACGACCGAATCCATCCCACCAGCATCGAATCTCTAAGAGTTTCTCGAAGGGGCATAGCCCGAAATCCCGATAGAACGGTTCCACCATTACACCAGGAATAAACCTCTAAATTGTGCAAGCCTCAATCCGCCGAACATCTTTGCTTGGTCCTTCTACCCTGAAACAGATTTTAAGAAAGTGATGAAATAAGATGGACAAGAAAAGTCGGAGGATATAATGACTCTTCCCAGCATTCACCTAGCGATTCGGGGAAATCCTAAAGTCGCGTTTGTTAAATAGATTCTACCTAGATCTGCCTTAACTAAGTCAACGGCGCAACAGCCGGTCCCCATGGCCACGCTCGCTAAAGCGTCTCGCTTTGGTGCTTCGTGGGCAGGGGATCGTGGGTTCGAGTCCCGCCTTGGGCATGGATGTTATACGTTTGTGCAATGTGTATATGTTTGTAAAAGAAACAGTAAAACCAGTAATCAGTAAAACCTACGGGGGGAAATGTAAATAGGGATACAGGAAAAAAAAAAAAAAAAAAAAAAGTCGGGCCACGGCCTACCGCTGCATATACCCATATTTCTTGTAAAAGGTCATGAGCAGGGAGAGGCATTTCCTAACCTGAAGTTTCCTCTTGAAGTTTAGTACACTCGGGTTGTAGACGACGAGCAGCAAGAACGTAAACAATATTAAAACAACAATAAAGAATTAAGAGTGAACCCGAAAATAAAAAAATATCTGATGTGTACCATTCACATGACTTTTTCTGTATCCCTACAACAAATTATTCTTAAAAAGCTTATACTTCTATTTACTTAATGCTAATCAGAAAAAATTAGCAGAAATAGTCTTATTACTCGCTTTCTTGTAAGTAGAAGCGAAATAAGGGACAACAATAGGTTAAAGTGATAGTCAATAGCTGGTTGCTATGTCAATGAAGTTCCTTGGTTTATATAGATAGGAGTTGGCAAGTTCCTGTATGAGAAAAATATACGTTTTTCATAGCAGAAACCAAAACTAAGGAATGTCTCAAAAACGAGGAACTCCACGAAAAAATGTATATAACATAAATTGTGTGTTTTAATGTGCTCTACATTTTTTGTGCAGTAAGTTTTTGTCCATCTCTTACGGTTTAGCAGTTATTCAAAATTCAGTAAAATTCATCCAGAATAAACTACTCTTCAAGGCTATTCCCAGAAAATTCAAGATATACATTTTATTTGTCAGGTAAATATCTTGAATATAGGACATTTTAATCAAAATCGTTAGAGCCATTTTTGAGAAAATCAAAATTTTCGAAAAAAGTTCCATGTAAAGGGTAGTTGGGGGTCGGGGGATTTTTCTCAAAATCTTCGTGTTGCATCACTGGAAGATACTAAACTTAAGTACCAAGTTTGGTATTTTACCGACTTTCCGTTTTTGAGTTATCGTGTTCACAGACACACGGACACACGGACACACACACACACACACACACACACACACACACACACACACACGGACCTTTTTGTGAAAATGCTTTTTTTGGATATTGGGGACCCTAAAACATATATTTCTGGTGAAATCTCGGTATCGAATTTTTGGGTGGAGTGCAATACCTTCTCTATACACTATGTACATAGTGCGTATAGAGAAAGTAATAAAAAGATATTCAAATATAGCAATTTAAATTTACAGCACAGAGTACACCTTCATAAATGCACCCTTTTATAATAGATAATTACACTTAAAAGAAATATATACACATAATATATACACCATATATAAAACCATTGCACAACAGTGACCTAAGTATGACATAAATAAATAAATATAGCTGGTCCATTGGCAGAGACATTCGTGACAGACCTACCAGCCGAATTTTGTGTTTTGTCCATGGAAATCCATATTTTACTATCTGTCACGAAGATCGTACATCAGCTTCACGTTCTCATAGCACGTACGTACATATCTAAGAGGTGTTCTTTCAGAAGGTAGTTTATGTCCTGTATATTTCTCAATAAATGCAACGAATGTGTGATTTTGTAGTTGGTGTAAAAGTATGTCAGCAAACACCTTCATTTTACACAACTCTTTACAAAATATGCTTTCTCTGTCAGGAAGGTAGATCAGCATTCGCTTTAATTTCCATTACCTCAATATTTGATTTATGTTTTTGGTATTGCAGTATTCATTTATGTACTATGCGTCCTGGGACGACTGTGACAGCGTGGTACGAGCTCGTACGCTCGCAACCTACAGCGCTCTAGTGGGACTGGAAAGGTCAGAAAATGCCTCTCCCTGGTCATGAGAGTGGTGCAGTACTAGAGAGTGGGACAGCGTCATCAACCCGCGACCCGCGTGATCAATTAATGCGGTTTTAGGTCTGCGTTACCTAAAAGTAACAATAACAGCGCTTCCGGAAACTAACAGTTTTACCTTTTTTATCTATCATTTAATTTAATTCCCATTATTATAACCCTAAATTGTTGTATATTCACAGAAATCAGTTATATTCCATTCATGTCCTTACAAAGGATATTTTTATCTACGTTATGGCAATCGAGATAAACATCAGCAGAAATGGTCTTATTACTTGCTTCCTTGTAAGCGAAAGGGAAATAAGGGAATACACTAGGCTAAAGTGATAGTAAAATATTTTAAAAACTATCGCTACGTAACACAATTTAAATTCGGTTCTCTTTTGTATTCTCGGGAAAAGAACAAAAAAGATGAAACTAAAGTTGACTTCCCGCTTGAGAAAAGTTTAAGTAGTTTAAAATTGAAACCAATAACAAAGAATATCTGGGTAACGGTTAACTCTACAAAATATAAATATGTTTAAATTTATTTAAGAAACTATGTTTAAATTTATATCCTTAGAAAAAAACTGCCAAAAAGTACAGGACATAAATTGTGTGTTTTAATGAGATGTAATATTTTGTGCAGTAAGCGCTTGTCTATCTTTTACGGTTTACGAAATCTATTAAAGTCTTCCAAAATGAAGAGGCCTGTAGAAGCTATTCTCAGATATACATTTCGTATATCTTTAATTTTAAAATATGGCATTTTAATTAAAATCGTTATAGCCATTTTTGACAAAATCAAAATTTTCAAAAAATATTCCGTGTAAAGAGTAGTTTGGGATGGAGGGGGGGGGGCTTTAACTTGAAATATTCTGCTGCATCCTTGTAGGATACTGAAATTAAATACCAACATACACTCAGATAAACACATACATGGATATTTTTATACTTTTTTTTTATTCAGAGGGCCCAAAAACATGTGAAGTATCAGTATTGAATTTTATGTGGAATACAATACCTTCTCTATCTATTATTACATTGTAAATAGGTGCTAGAGAAAATAAACATTTGTGAATTATTCTGTGATAAACGGTAAACTTTTATTTGTTAGGTTCAGAACTTTTTAATAATTAATAATGCTATTTATTTATTTATTATTATTACTATTAATCATTATTAATAGCTTAATATACTATGAAAGAATTGTACTCTTAGGTACAATAGAGTTCAAGGTAAGAGGTATTTTGCTTTAAAATATTAGTCAAAATTTCATTTTCTTCAGAGTAAAATATAATTAAATGCTGAAGTATCGTTAGCGTCAAAATTTTAAGTTTCCGTGGCTTGAAATAAACATTAATATTAATTGTAGTAATTATTCCAATTTGCTGTTTTAAATAGTTTTATGAAATCTCAGTTCTATTGTAAGAGAATATGACATGTACAGATAATATTATTAGAATAAGGATAAGTATGTAACATCAATATTAATAAGAACTATACAGATGTAATATTTAAAGGCTTGTCAGAAACAGCTCAGGACCGCTTTGCGGAGTAGGTCAAGAACAGATATTATACAAGGGCAATTAGCGAACGGCCGGCTAGCTGGAATTCCAGGGAAAGATTGCACAGGATTTAGGCAAAGTCAGGGTAAAAGAAAAGAGACAGATATGTATGTTTATATGTGTGTGTAAGAGACAGAGCAGCACCTGATGTTCCAAGAACATAGGTACTAGGAAAATAAGCAAGAGACGGACACACTGAGTTTTTCCTAGAAATGTTGACTGAACGAACTGTTAGAGAATTTGAACCAGAACTTTCTCATAGTAGGCACCCAGCAACGGGATGGTAACCAATCACGAGTCGCCTTACTTTTTGCGGCGGCAAGCTTAGCATCATGCCTGTGACGTATAAATAGAGCGTCGCTAACAGCGCGCGCTTCTTCTAAGGCAAATTGTTGTGCAGTGCAGAACTAGTGTTCAAGCGTGTGACGAAGTGGCCACGTGCCGAGTAGGGGGTGTTAGGAAAGTTAGGCTCCCATGTAATTTTTAATCTGCTAGGTGGTGGGAAAATCATTAAGGTCACTGCAATTAAGAGATTAAGTTACATTATTATTGTAAGGAACCAAGCTAAGCCGTCCGTTAACCATTGAAAAGGGAAAATAAAATAAATCTGTTTATACAAAGGGGAATGCAAGTCTCATAATTTAGCTTCACCCACATAAGAACCGTGAGAGCATAGTTAATTAGCATTTTTAGGAGTGGAATCAGCCTACGACAGAAGCAGCCCGGAACGAGACTCAGCGAACGCAGCATCCAGCTTGCAGAGACCTGGTATTCCCGCCACACTATTTTCATGAAGTTTGTACATTTGATAAAAGTTAATGTGCTTTCCATATTAGTATACATACCTCATGTATGGACAGACACTTATATGTGATACAAAAGAAAGAAATATGTGTTGCGACACATATAAATACAATGAGAACGCACAAGGAGGTACAGCCAATGTCAAGCACGCCATATATGCATGTACAGTGCACAAGACGATGAAGATTAGTGGTATGTGCCGGCGAAATATACGCCTATCAGCCAATCACTACTTCACGCAACTACAAATTGCACTGCCGGTAATTTGTAGTTGCGTTATCATAAGTGGCTTAAGAAGAATAGATAAGGGTCAGTATGGCAAAGAGACGAAGCACATGACAAAAACATGGGAAAGGTGTCAAAAGGAGATTAATAAACTACAGCCGATAGAAAGATGAATCGAGTTGTAAAATTAAATCCCCTCTAGCTCTAGCAAACGAAATAAAACTGAATTGGCCTATATACTCCACTTAGGAAGAAAACACAGATCGGAAATGGAATGGTTTGAGATGGGAGGATAGAGGACACAGAAAGTAAATGATAATTCTAGTAAGAGAATGTGCCCATCCTGCCTTTTGGATGAAGACTGGGTATATTTTTTGGCGGATGTGCACAGTGGAATAACCAGCGAACAAACAAAAAGAGAAATGTTTGAGTCCTTCTAGGAGATTGGCATGTTGGGATCTACAGGCAGGCAAATGAACTGGCAAAATATAGAAATTTCCTGGCTAAACTGCCGGAAGGCAGGATAATTTTATTGACAATGTTAAGGATGGATAATAGAGAAGGAATGCGTGATTTAACATTCCTTTTGTGCTTGGTATGAAATTATTGTCTTTATCTTACACGACAATATGTTAGCACATATATGCAATAAATTTCACTAGAAAAACGAAACAGTACTTTTAAGGGAACTAGCAACCTTTTGATTCTGAAAACGTTGTACAAATATAAAATAACAAAATAAAACTGACTATAAATTGATAATATTACAAAGGGGATTAATGCGAATTCATTTTCAAGAGTTGCATAAACATTAGCATGCGGTGTATTAATATAATGCTGAAGATTAAATCGTATCAGGACTTGCAGTTTTTTTGGGGCAAATTCAATAAGTGTCACCACCCCTAAATTCCATTAAATTGAAATAATGTGAGGACCTTTCCATTGCGAAAAAACGGCGTTGATGTGCTGACAACCATTGTTGCTGAGGAAAACCGACCGATCCCACTGCGTAGTACGCAGGCAGTCAGCACAGTGACGTATTCAAGCACCTACACCATGGCAAATGGGTTGGTTATGACTCGTATAGAGGATCAGGGAAATTATGACAGCAGCAGGCGGTGTAACAACATATCTAATTCATGTTGTTGTCCGAATATAAAAGCTATCTTACAAATGATTTTAATAAATGAATACACAGATGATAAAATGCAAAGGCTACATACACTTAAGCATGTGTTGCAATAAATAAATGAACAACTAAATAAACAAATAATAATGATAATAATTGATAATTTGGGGCACAATCTTCCCGCGTTCTTCCCAAGTGATAATTAAAAGACTAATGATTATGCTACCTTCGCACAGTCAATATACCGCGGCCCTTCAAAAAACTGTGGACACTGTTTAACTCTATGTGCAAAAGTAATTATTTTCAATTCATTTAGATATACCCATAGTTTTTTGTCCAAAAGAGCATAGCCTACAACTTTACCCAGAAATCTCACTTCAGGAACTTCCAGTTGCGTAGGGAGTGATTGTGATGACGATGGAGATGACGATAACGAGACTCAGATATGATGATGATGATAATAATAATAACAATAATAATAATAATAATAATAATAGCGACACATACCGAAAGGTTTGATTTATGATTGTTACTTATGATAATGTGATAATGATAATCATGATGGGAGTAATAATAGAATAACGAATCAATATTCTTGTCGCAACAGTCGAAATACAAAGTCGAACACTGATCTCGTTTATTGTGTAATTATACATATTACAGCAGCGATGATGATGAAATAATAATAATAATAATAATAATAATAATAATAATAATAATAATAACACACATATAGAACTCTTTTGTTTTATGATTGTTACTTAGGATTTTTTTTTATGATTTACTGATCGATCAGCGCGTGTGCGCTCTACAGATCATTGATTTTAGACATTATTTACATGTATGGTACTGAATAACATTGAAATGAGGTAAGCCCCATTGGGCCCCTCATAAGTAGGTACATTTTTTTGTTTTTATTTTACAGAAAGTCCTGCTGTGAGAGCTGGTCCAGTGATAGGCGACTCTTGATGCGAGTTGGATAGCTAGATTTTCTGCCAAGAGAATAGTGAATGGCTCCTGAGACGTCTTTTAGCTTGCTGTAAAACTGTTGGGCTTGTGAAGAAATTGACTGTTGAATGATGCTGATTCCAGTTTCTCTATGTAGTTGACTATTTCTGACAAACCATGGTGCATTCGTTGAGATTCGCAATATTTTGTTTTGAAAGTTACTTAGGATGATGTGGTAATGATATTGATGATGGGAGTAATAATAGAATGGCGAACTAATATTCTTATTGTAAAAATAGGAATACAAAGTCAACACTGATTTCTTTTATTCTGTAATTATATATGTAACAGCAACAGCAAAATAACAGTTAAAGTATAGTGTCATTCTACATTCGACGTTGTTTTACACCTGCCATGCCCATAAGATTGACTTTCGAACTCTTAAGGCAGGAAGAGCCGTGGGCACGGCCTCTGACGAAACAAGACTAAACGCTATCAGCAGTCGTGTCTAAAATCGCTGAATCACATCCAGAGGTATAAATGTTTCGCATTTACTGCTTGTCCAGACACGCTAATTCAAATTCGGGCCTCTTTAATCTTCGGCAGTATAAAGCTTTTAATGAGTACCAAACTTCCTGACGTACACACCTGAATCAGGGATGTGATTGGCCTACTGCATATCGTTTGCAATGGAATTGTTAATAAGAGGTTAGACGCAGGTATTCAAGGAAAGCTCTGAAAGGCCATCAAGTGCCCTCAGACAGTCTCAACAACAGTATTTGGATTCTAATGCAGACTATAAACCAGCAATTTGATTTGACCCAGGCTGGAGCAGACCATCTCTATGGGCTGCCCGTTGGATCATAACACTTTCCTAAGGAGTAACCGACTCCACCCTCAGGGTCCAACTCATTATTCCGTGCTGGAGGTCGCGGCCCGTCTTCTGGTACTGTTCTCACGATATCTTCTGAATGAGCTGTTATCCATAGCAACTCGGAAGTGCAGTTGGAGGTTAAATACATTTCTGAAGAACATGTGTAGACGTAATGATAGGAATCTATAACATGAAGCATGTGCCTTGCGACATCGTGTAATTTCTTATCTGGAATGTCCAGTTCTGAACACGCTGACTGGATTCTGCGAGCGATGCTGTAATACATGCACTTTTGTTTTCTTTAATTCTTTTAACATGGGAGTGGAGTGAAAGGGGATCTAGGACGAAGGCGAAGGTTAAGAGGTTTGTAAATGATGTTTCATACTCTCTCGTTCTACTTCTGATTCTTTGTCGATTTATTATCTCTTTTCCTCTTTCTTTAGCTTTTATTCCTTTGTTTTGTGGTTGCCATAGCGTCCGGCTAAGCGCGTATTAATACAGCCTTGAAGTTTGAGGATTTAATTGCTAAATCTGCATATACATCTTGATTCTTACGAACGGAGAAAAGCATTTTCAGTTTCAGCGACGCGTAATTTTTTCCCGCTCGTGCGCTGAATTATGAAAATATAGGAAAATTTAGTTTAATTTAAATTGTATAAAATGTATTTTATTGAGTTATAATATTATAGAGATTGTAAAAATTGCACGAATTAAAGAGAGATTAAACCCCTATTCCACCAATGTTATATCTCTAAATTAATAATCCATGTTTATGGAAACTATTTAACACATCACATCGAAAACTTTTCAGTATATAAATATATTTCTTCTGAGTGTACTCATTTTTTATTCAATAATAAGTAATATATGATTATTTTCTTAATTATAATACTTTAAACTGAATTTTACTAAATATAGTTCACCATGTTATTAACATCAATGTAGACAAAGATCACTTAAAGGTTGTTTCTATCACCATAATATGTAATTCAGCCATCTTTAATATTTTCTGAAAAAGGAGTGACTTATATAAGAAAGTCCCATTCTCAAAAAAAAATCTGATGTGTTCCATTCACATGAATTTTTATACAACTCTACAACAAATTATTGTTAAAACGATTATGCTTCTATTTACTTCATGCTAATCGAGTAAAAATTACAATAAATATTCTTATTACTTGCTTCCTTGTAAGTACAAGCAAAATAAGGGAGTACCACAGGTTAAAGTGAAAGTCAAAAGCTGGTTGCTATGTGACTGAAGTTCCTTTGTTTGTTTGGGCACGAGTTGACAGATTCCTGTATAAGAAAAGTTTTTCAAAGCTGAAACCAAAAACAAGGAATATCTCAAAAATAATCAATTCCACGAAAAAAATGTATATAACGTAAATTTTTCAGGTGAATATCTTTAATATACGATATTTTAATCAGAATCGTTAGAGGCATTTTTGAGAAAATCAAAATTT
Source organism: Hymenopus coronatus (assembly GCA_030762935.1). NCBI lineage: Eukaryota > Metazoa > Arthropoda > Insecta > Mantodea > Hymenopodidae > Hymenopus > Hymenopus coronatus. The sequence continues at coordinate 38,832,611 of CM060888.1, forward strand.
TCGAAAAATGTTCCATGTAAAAGGTAGCTGAGGGTGGGGGGCTTTTCTTGAAAATCTTTGTGTCGCATCCTTGCAACATACCAAACTTGAATACCAAGTTTGGTATTTAACGGTCTTTTCGTATTTGAGCTATGCTGTCCACAGGCACACACACATGCACACACGAACATTTTTCCAGAAATGCTTTTTTTGGGGGGGGATTTAGGGGGACCCAAAACATTTATTTCCGGTAAAATCTCGGTATCGAGTTTTTGGGTGCATTACAATACCTTCTCTATACACTATGTACAGAGTATGAGTAGAGAAAGTAAAAATGTAAGAGAAAACATTGTGAAAATCAATCCTTTGCAAAGAAAAATGTTACATGAAAGTATGAAAAATATAATAATGTTACAAGAAGCTTTCATATTTAACAGTAGTGCCAATCAAATTAAGCAAGAAATGTCAACGTTTATCCAAAACGCCATTTTTGTCAAATTTGCTATTTAGTCTCCCCTTAAACATACTTGTTATTTGAGTTAATTAATTTTTTTCCACACAAATCGTAAGTAGAGCAGGAGTTGTGGATTACTTGTTATTCATTTCGAAGTTGGAATACAATTTTTCATAACAACGAATCACTAAACTGACAACGCAAACTAGGCATTTATAAATGTAATGTTAATTGAAAATGTTCTGTAATATTCATGAATCAGTTACAGCACTGTCTTAGCCATTAAACAAGAGAAATCGACCACAACAGTTTGTAAAAGTAATACTAAGCGTTAAGAACATTAGTCAATAAGCGAAATTCTTTAAACAATTAAATGACAATTGGAATATTCGATTCTTAACTGACCAGTTCTTTCATTAACAGAAATACAAAATGGAATAGCCAGTCGTATATTTCAAAGTAAAATAAATTGAGTTTAGTTAGTTAAGAATTAAGCTCAGACATCTCAGCTGGTGAGATGCAAGTTTGGTTAGAGTGTATGCAATAAATAAACGCACCCAGCTTTCCAAAACAAGGCCGATAAAACGCCTCTGAAAACAGGCAGATTTCTAGTGAAAACGGGGAATAATACTTTTTCCTTGAATCAAGCATTTACGCCCTCTGCCCGGCAATGCCTCAGTTCACGAAACTGTATGCACACTTTAAGCATAAAAAGAAAACGGAATGAAAGAGAAATGACAGAAAGGAAATTGTAATAAACGAGAACCACCACAGCATTCGCCCATCAACCAAGCAAAACAGCATGGTTCGAGTGTTCATCGACGTGAATCGAACCCGGCCTCATGCGGTTGAAAAAAACATTACTAATGAAGAAAAGAATGGACCATATTAAAGACGCTTACTCATTGCGTGTTGCAACCAGTTTAATTATACCTTGCCGCATTCATTGCACTTCTCTGACATGGGAATATGTTGAGTTGTGCTACATCGATATTCTCGAGGATTTGTATCTACATAATCGTTTAAAACGGAATTACAATCTGTTCCAGAGAAGCGAAAAAGAAAAGCAAAACTTGAATCGTTTAATTCAATGTCCAAGAAGTGCCAAGGAAATGTTCCAAGTGCACCGACCATTTAACTTATATGCTGATGTCTGTCGACTTACTCAGGTTGAGAAATACGAGTTTGAAACCAGAAAGTGAAGTGGATAATGCATACTCTGGGAACTCTGAAGGCTTTAATTTCTTCTCCCTGTTGCTCTCAAGCCATATCTTTGGCCGTTATATAAGTTTCAGCAGTTATTTCTAAACGAATTATGAAAACCAAGCACGTTACTATTCAGTTCAAGGGGAAAACATTTGATGTGTCCACAAACATGACTATCTTCTATTCTGAAATAAGCTACTCTTAAAAAATCTGATGTGTTCCGTTCATATGACTTTCTCTACCTATTCTACAAACTAATATTATAATAGATTATTTTTATTTCTGCTCTATGTTGGTCGAGATAAGCATCAGCAGAATGGTCTTATTACTTAGTTCCTTATAGTCAAGGGAACTAAGAGAATACAATATGCTAAAGTGATAATAATTTTTTTTAAAAACTGTCGCTACACGATTGTCATTGAAATTCTCTTCTTTGCATGACCAGGAGTAAAACAAAAGAAACACGGACGACTTCCTGTTCGAGAAACATATAAGTTTAGTATTTTAAAACTGAAACAAATAACATGGATCATATCGGAACTGGTTAAGTGATATAAATTCTGTATTTTAATGAGATCTACATTCTTTGTGTATCAAATTTTTGTATATATCTTACGATTTATGAGTTTGGATACAAAAGCCATCCATAGTAAAAAGGTCTTCAGAGGCTAATCTCAGAAAACTAAATATCTTAAACATGTCATTTTAACTAAAATAGTCAGTTTTGAGAAAATAAAAAAATTGAAAAATGTTCCATGCAAAATTAGTTGGGGGTGGGAGAATTTTCTCGAAAATCTTCGTATTGCTTCCTTAATAGATACCAAAATTAAATATAAAGTCTGGTATTTAAGCGACTTTTTGTTTTTGAGTCATGCTGCCCATAAACAAACTGACACACACATATGGATGCCTTTTTCTGATTCAGCGGGTCTCAAAACATGTATTTCCATTGAAGTCTCGATATTTAATTTTTGATTGGAATACAATACCTTCTCTAACTACTATGTATATTGTACTTATGTGCTACAGAAAGTAAAAAAAAAACATATATTTTTACTACTTCACGGTTTCAGATAAACGTTTGCATAAATGCTGTTTTTCAAATTTCCTTTTAAATGCAAAAAATAACGGAATACAGTAGACTAAAGCGATAGTCAAATCTTTCAAAAGCTGGTTGCTAAGAGTAAGAAAAAAAATAACGCTATTAAATCTCAGGAAAGTATAAGGTGTTTTAAATTTGAAATAATAAGAAATATCTCGGAAACGCTTAACTTCAGATACAAAATGTATCAGAGATAGTTTGTGTCTTATAACGAGATCTACAGTTTTTGTCTAGTTCTTTGTCTACTTGTATAGATAGTACAGTACTATAGACTTTGTCTATCTCGTATAGTTTCCCAGTTTAAAAATTATCTAAAATAAAGACAGGTTTTGACGTATTTCCCCAAAAATAAAGATATACATTTTATTTGCCATTTAAATAGGTTTAAATATATGGCATTTTAATCAAAATCGTTAGTCATTTTTGGCAATATTAAAAATTTCGAAAAATCTTCCATGTAAAGGGTAGTTTAGGCTGGGCAAATTTTCCTGAAAACTTAATATCACATCCTTGGAAGATACTAAACTTAAATACCAAGTTTGGTTTTGAGCTATTCTATCTAAAGACACACACACATAGACGCATACACAGACACCCACAGGACCTTTCTCTATTATTTTTACTTTCTCTATACGTACTACGTACATAGTGTATAGAGAAGGTATTGCATTCCACCGAAAAATTCGACAACGAGATTTCATGGAATTATATGTTTTGAAACCCCCTGAGTCCAAAATAAAATAATTATAGAATGAGTGTGTCTGCGGACAGCATAGTACAAAAACTAAAACACCGTTAAATTCCAAACTTGGTATTTAAGTTTATTATCTTCAAGAATGCCACACGAAGATTTTCAAAAAACATACCCCCACCCCAAATTACCCTTTACATGTAAAAATTGTTGAAAAATGGCTTTGACGATTTTGATTAAAATATCGTATATTAAAGATATTTACATGACAAATAAAATGTATATCTTGAATTTTCTGGGAATATCCTCTGAAGATCTCTTTATTCTTGACGAATTTTGTTGGATTTTGAATGACTAGAAAGCCGTAAAAAATAGACAAAAACTTACTACACAAAACATGTAGAACTCGCTGAAACACACCATTTATGTCATTTTTTTTTTTTTTTTTTTGTGGAGTTGGTCATTCTGGAGATATTCCTTGTTATTGGTTTCAATTTCAAAATACTTAAAACTTTTCATATACGGACATTTGTCAACTTCTGACAATGCAAAGAAACGGATTTCATCCATATAGCAGCCAGCTTTTAAAAGACTTGACTATCATTTAGCCTAGTGTATTCCATTATTTCCCTTCCACTTTCAAGAGAGCATTTCTACTTATCTCGATTAGCATGAAGTACGTAGAAGGCGTTTTAACAATAATTTGTTACGGAGATATAAAGAAGATAGAAACCAACCTGGATTACGCCGGTTTAAACTCGAAGAACAATAACGATCAGGTAGCCCGCCTCGGTAGTGTGGTGGTAGCGTGTCTGCCTCACATTCAAAAGGTCGTGAGTTCGAATCTCGCTTAGGGTGAGTTACCCGGTTTTTTTTCGGGGTTTTCCCTTATCCTGGGAAGACGAATGTCGAGTAACTTTAAGCTCCATGGACCCCGAGATCATTTGAGCATCATTTCACCAATTTCATTCATCGTCCGATATGACCAACCAGGTTAAAGAGCGTTAAATTAAATAATAATAATAATCAGATGACTGAAAAGCAAGTAATGGTCTCTTAAACCTGATTAAAGTAATATAGCAACTACTTCATGAAAGAGGTAAAAAGGAAGCATTAGGAAATTATGGTATATTTTAAACTGTATCAAATAATTGAATGATCATGAAAATATATGTTGATCTATCTTGTAGACCTAAACTTACTGGTGTAGAAATATTCTTAAAAAAGTATAAACACACAAGAACTTTTTTCTAAATATTATTTTTTTTAATTCTGGCGCCTCAAAATATACATTTCAGGAGAAATCTCGTAATCCGTTTTGGGTGAAATACAATACCTTCTTTACCTACCATTTACATTGTACTATATGTAACGTCGAGAAAGTAAAAGTCAATGGAAACTGTAGATCCTTTATTTTTTTATTTCATTTACACGGATGTGGAGTACCACAGGAGACGAAGAGGTTAAATGGGCGCCTTTAGCCAGTATTACCAGACATCATATTCTTCGGTAAATGGTCTTCTTTGTGCTGATTAAGCGGCACATACGTTTTCTTCAGTGTTTCACGTTCTTTTCCTTATTTTTCTCTCTTAATAATAATAATAGTCAGTCATGCGGTAAAGTCACACGCTGACCTCAGTTGCACGAAACGAACCTGAAATACCGGTGCGCCATCGTATACACATCTTCTGTTTCTTTGTCTCCTTTCTTTCAGTTCAAGTATCTTACATTTTTTATCTTAAGTATCTGCACCACTTGCATAGGGTAGAGTATGAAGTAGTGCTTCGTTCCAAAAAATCAAAATAGGATTTTACCATATATATATATGTAGCTTAACATCCTTTAAGCTGGTTGGTCATATCGGACGATAAATGACATTGGTGAAATGATGCTCAAATGATCTCGGGGTCCATGGAGCTCAAAGTTACTGGACATTCGTCTTCTCAGAATAAGGGAAAAACCCCAAAAAACCTTATCCCGGCAACTCACCCTAAGCGAGATTCGAATTCACGACCTGTTGAATATGAGGCAGACACGCCACCACCCCACTACCCAGGCGGGCTAGTTTGCTTTTGATTGTGTGCTACATATTCAGTATACTTATACAATAGGCTGATACCACTCTTATTCTTACTCCTCTTTTACTTTGATCTTTCTGATGTTCTAAATCATTCATTATAACACTAGAAACACAATATAGAAACTGAGGTATAAAATAACTATCGGGAAGGGTTAATAAGACAATTAAGATGAAATAAAGTGTTCAAAATTGTAATTAAGGGCATATAAATCTAGATTTTACAAATCGTAGCAGGTGTATTTCTCTACAGGTTCTGTATACATAGTGTATAGAGAAGGTATTGTAGTGTACCCAAAAATTTGATACCGAGATTTCACCGGAAATGCACGAATCCAAAAAAAAAAAAAAAAAAAGAATTGCTGTTGTCTGTTTGTCAAAAACGAAAAGTCCGTTAAATACCACACTTGATATTTAAGTTCAGTATCTTCCAAGAATACGACACAAAGATTTTCAAGAAAATTCCCCCAACCCAACTATGCTTTACATGAAAAAAAAAAATGCCTCAAAATTTATATCTTGTATTTTCTGGGAATAGCCTGTTAATACCTCTTCATTCTGGATGACCTTTATATAACTGCCAAACCGTAAAAGATAGACAAAAACATGTAGATTTCATTAAAACACACAATTTATGTCATATACATTTTTTCTGTAGGGTTAATCGTATTCCAGATACTCCGGATTATTGGTTGCCATTTTAAGCCACAAACTTTTCTCAAACGGGAAGACATCTTCCTTCTCGTTTCTCGTTTGTTTACTAAACCTCAATTGTTTCACATAGCGACCGACTTTTAAATATCGAGACTATCGCTTTAGCCTATAAGACTAATTCTGCTTATATTTATCTTGATTAGAATGATATGGATAACAGATTAATGTTTTGAATAAAAGGTTTGTTTACCGAACAGCTAGAGGATATAATGTGAATGGACACGTTACATCCCCCCCCTCTAGTTACAAGGAAGCAAGTAATAAGAACAATTTCTGCTATTATGAAGTAGATAGAAGAATAACCTTTTAACACTAATTGTTACAGAGAGGTAGAGAAAGTGATGTGAATGGAACACATCAGATTTTTTTTTTCTATTTTCAGATTTTATTTCTTTGAGCTTGCTTTAATTGTTTTTAAATTACGTCATACATTTCTTCTGCATTTCTTTACGTTGTCTGCTTATTTATCGTTGTTTTATACCACTCGTTGATTTGTTACTCTTTAAGCTTCTTCATTTCATTGAGCTGATTTCTTTCTTTTTCCTTTCCCACAGACTCGCTGTGGTTCATAAATTAATTTCCGAGTCAGTGTGTCTGTCAGTGATGTTGTGGGGCCCAGTTCTAACCTGTAGAAATAAGAATAAGGTATTTTTCTCAGGGTCTTCACTCCCTATCATGTCACGGAAAATACTAGAAGAATCCAAAAATTTTAATTTGAAATTTATTGTCATCGTCTAAGATTCATGTGTTCCATTCACATGACTTTCTCTACAATTCTGTAACAAACTATTGTTAAGAAGCTTGTTCTTCTATCTCCTTCATGCTAATCAAGTTAAACATTAGCAGAAATGCTTTCTTGTAAGTAGAAGGGAAATAGAATGCACTAGGCTGAAACGATAGTCAAATCTTTTAAAAGCTGTGGATGAAATCCTTTCTTTGCATTGCCAGGAGTTTACAAATTTCCGTATGTGAAAAGTTAAAGTATTTTAAAACTAAAACCAATAACAAGGAATATCTAAAAAATGTTCAACAGATTTTTTTTTTTTTTTGGTTTTAACGTTTATATCTTTTCTGATTTCGCACGATTTGTTTACCATTTCAAACGTTTTTTAGAACTTGCGTAGCTGAAATTTGAATGACGTACAAATAGAAAAGACAAACATTTGAAGAGTCATGAGCACGGACTAAATGCCCTAAGGAGGAACAGAATGTGTGTGTTATTACGGAGAAAAATGCTCAAGGAAATTGTGCTCACGCTGGTGATCAAGAAGTCGGTGAATGGACCTCCCTTCCTGCGAGATGTCGGATATACCACAAGGTTACCAGGGTATGTATATAAAGGTGGTGCAGTTTCTGTAACTCATCACACTCTGGCGAGTACTGGAACAGACCAGCAGCGCTAGACATCATCATCATCACCATGAACAAGACTCTGCAGGTAAATATCACTCGTACCTCCAGGGGCTATAAGCTGGTTAGTAACGGAATATTAGCGCAACTATTAACTTGGCATTTTTTCAATATTACTATACAATTATTTCTCTAGGTGTTCACATTAAGGCAAAGCTTGGTGTTCGAATTCTGATATCCTTTTTTTTTTTTAATTATTAAAAATACGTGTATAAATGGGTATGCCGAAGAGCTATCAATATGAGGGATAGTGTAGCACTGTTAAAATCCTAGCAGGGGTTGTTAAACCGTTTTATTTTTGGAGAGGTAGAGTCAGACTAAAAATTCAATATCTTAGCCGAGATATGAACCACGAACCTGTTACTCTGACCTCTGAATTACCATGGCAACATACCGACACGACATTAAATTCTCGCGTTTTTCCGGTAAACCAGAAGGAGATCGCAAATTATTTTGAGATAACATACCTCAATGGCAACTTACAATAGGTAACCAACTATTAGGTCAATCAATGTGAATTAATTGTGTATTCCACACCAATCTTGTATAGTACAGGAGTAGAGAGGTAGAGTCAGACTGCAAAATTCAATGTCACAGTCGGGATTTGAACCACGGATTTCCTTTTCCATCCAGTTACTCTGAGCACTCAGCTACAATGATAACATGCCGGTACGGCATTATTCTTCAAGGTACTAGTGTTTTTATCGATAAACCATAAGGAAATCTTAAATTGTTTTTTTGAGATATCATACCTCAATGCGACTGCGAATTCTTCAGACTGACTCTACCTCTCCAACTTCAGCTCTACACAGATCTAGTGTGAAAGAAACTCTATTTCACATTATTTTAACTTTATTATTATGCCATTATTGTATAGGTATAAATTTTGTTACATACATTTCTTCTTTAGTAATTCTATATAGTGAGCTTTATGTAATTGATGTTACAACTACTCGTTTATCTTTTTAATTTTGGAATTTGTATTATTAATTATTTTTTAAATTTTGCTCCTAGTTTTTACGCAATACTTGGAATCCAAAGCCTAAATGAGCCTTATGCTGAGCATTTAGTGTTGCGAGGTTTTATTTTAAAGCTATGACATGTACTTATTAAGGATCATTAAATGAATCATTATGAAGTGAACTAACAGACCGGAATATTTAAAGTTGCTTAACACGTACCATTGTAAGTGAGAAAGTTATTCAAGCAACTGGCTATCCTCCGGATTTGCAGCTAGTCAGCCAAACCACAAAACAAGATCTTTTTGTTCCATTTCTGACACCGCCTTATTATTACTCTGGTGGATAGACATTAGAAACAATCAACATTCAGGCTATGCTTTCTGTGTTGATTATAACTTTTAAAACACTTTATTTTCTCTGCATTCACTTTTTAAGCAATCTAATTATAAAAAAAGCTGATGTGTACAATTCACATGACTTTCTTTATATCCCTGCAACACTTTATTCTTAAAAAGCTTATACTTCTATTTACTTCATGCTAATCAGTAAAACATTAGCAGAAATAGTCATATTACTTGCTTCCTTGTAAGTAGAGGTGAAATAAGGGAGTACCATTGCTTAAAACGATAATCAAAAGCAAGTTGCTATGTCACTGAAGTTTCTTTGTTTGTATGGACAGCAGTTGACAAATTCCTGTATGAGAAATGTGTATGTTATTCATAGCAGAAACCAAAAATAAGGAATGTCACAAAAAGACGAACTCCACGAAAAAAATGTATATAACATGAATTGTGTGTTTTAACGTGCTCTACATTTTTTGTGTAGTAAGTTTTTGTCCATCTCTTACGGTTTAGCAGTTATTCAAAATTTAGTAAAATTCATCCAGAATAAACTACTCTTCAGAGGCTATTCCCAGAAAATTCAAGATATACATTTTATTTTTCAGGTAAATATGTTTAATATACAAAATTTTAATCAAAATCGTTAGAGCCATTTTTGAGAAAATCAAAATTTTCGAAAAAAGTTCCATGTAAAGGGTAGTTGAAGGTGGGGGGATTTTTCTCAAAATCTTCGTGTCGCATCCCTGGAAGATACTAAACTTAAATACCAAGTTTGGTATTTTACCGAATTTTCGTTTTTGAGTTATCGTGTTCACAGACACACGGACACACGGACACACACACACACACACACACACCGGACTTTTTTTGTGAAAATGCTTTTTTTGGATATTGGGGACCCTAAAACATATATTTCCGGTGAAATCTCGGTATCGAATTTTTGGGTGGAGTGCAATACTTTCTCTATACACTATGTACATAGTGCGTATGGAGAAAGTAAAATATCACCGCCACATTTTGGAATCGATAAGAGAACATCTGGAGTTAGATGACAGTGGGCTGATTATCCCTCCAGAGATGCAACCCAAGTATTATTTGTAACAATTTTTTTTTCTTTTATATAGCCCCTTTCACTTCTATGGTCAGTTGCTGATGTTTTGCTAGCTGAACTATAGTGTTTCTTAACGTTGGGTTAGCATTAAACACACGCACATTTATATTCATACTTTCAGATTTTGCAAGGGATAATGAATGATTATTGTTAAAGAAAACTTCCCCACTACACTGGGATCATACAGCAGAACGCTGAGCATGCGATCTCAGAGGCAGCCATCAATCAAATTGTTTTATAAGCTATTTTATTTCTTTTTTCTTTGTATTTCTGTACTAAATCCAAACGAATAATGCATCTATATGATGAAGAAAAGCAAAGACTGAAAAATGTTTTTATTTTAAAACGAAGAGGGTGAGAAAAAAGGATGTGTTGTTGCTGCCAATAAAATTAAATAAAAATGTGATATGCTCCATACGTATGACTCTCTACCTATTTCGCAACACATAAAACCTTACTCTTTTCTTTACTTCATTTTAATCGAGATAAACATTTATAGAAACAGTTTTATTACTTAGTTCTTTCTAAAAAGAAGGAAAAAGGAAAAATACTAGGCTAAAGCGATAGCCAAATTTTCTAAAAGCTGGTCACTATGTGATGCAACTGAGATTCAATCATCTTTGAACGATTAGAATGAAGAAAGTAAAAAGTCTTCAAATTTGAGGAAAGTCGAGGTATTTAAAAACTAAAAACCAATAAAAATAATATTCGGAATTGATAAACTCCACCAAAATAAATATCTGAGATAAATTGTGTGTTTTAACGAGGTCTAAATTTGTTGTGTAATAAGACAGTATTAATCTATTACGGTTTACCGGTTACGCAAAAGTCCTCCAGAATGAAGAGGCTTCAGAAGTTATTCCCAGAAAATTGAAGATATATATTGATTTGAAATATAAATTTCTTTAATATAAAGCATTTTAATCAAAATTGTTGGAATCATTTGTGATAAAATCGAAAAATTAGAAAACTATTTCACATAAACTGTGATTGGGGTGAAGGGATTTTCCTGAAAATGTTCATGTCGCATTATAGAAAACACTAGACTGAATACCAAGTTAGGTACCGATTTTTCACTTTTGAGCTGAGTTGTTCTTAGACACACATACCCACGCGCACAGAACATTCCCTATTTTTTATTTCAGGTATCCTCAAAACGTTTATTTCCGGTGAAATCTTGGTATCCGTTTTTTGGGTGGACTACAATACACTCCCTACATTGTGCATACGTAGTAGAGAAAGTAATAAAATGCCTATACGACTTAAAGTGTGTATACTTTGTTTTCGTAAACTCATTTTCCAGAGGGATTAAATTATTTCCGGAATACATATCAGTAAAACTTGCTGCGCAATAGCAAACATTGTGGCACATTAGTGCGCAACAACACACCTTTTGGGAAGAACTAGCCTAAAGAAAGATTGTAGAGACTGGCTTCTCACCCAAAAGTGTCAGGTTGATTTCCGACTAGGGCATTTTCTTTAACCAGAATAATTCCCTATCCGCCGCGAAGTCTGGAAGCACGTATGTGAGAGTGAATGTGCGTAGGTATGTTTGAAGAAAAGCAAATGGTAAAATCCCAAAGTTCAAGAACCTACAGTCAACGAAATATTTCTGAAGTAAAGCCCCCGATATGAACATAGATGTTAAAGTGGCCTACGGAAATGAACCAATTATTAAAAGTGATGTTGCACATTCGTTTGAGTGGGTATTGATAGACTCGAAATCTATAAGCATTTTATTTATCCCCTTGAGGCATAGTTTTGATATGAAGATGTGTTACAGTTTACTAACGACAGTTTTTGTTTCAGCTTGCATTGTGCTTCCTCCTGCTCGGCGCCGCCCTGGCCAAACCCGGCTACCTGAACGCCGGTGTGTATGCTGGACATGGTGCAGGTCACCTGACCGCCTACAACGCAGCCGCTGCCGCCAACGCAGTTGCTGCTGCCAACGCTGCCGCTGCCGCTAACGCCGCCGCTGCTCATGGCGCTTATGGTGCTTATGCTGCCCATGGTGCCTATGGTCCCAGATACGTCGGTCCTCAAGCAGCTCCTCCAGTGCTGGTCAACGGCGTCCCTGCTGACACTCCCGAGGTAGCCCACGCTAAAGCCTCTCACTTCGCCGCTTACAACGCCGCCGCTGTAGCTGCTGCTGCCGCCCCCGACCACGGTGCCGTCGCCCTTGCCGCCGGACCCGCCGCTCTCGCCGCCCACGGCGCTCTTGCTGCTGCAGCTCACGGAGCTTATGCTCCCAGGTACGTGGGACCACTAGCTCCTCCCCCAGTGCTCGTGAACGGCGTCCCTGCTGATACTCCCGAAGTTGCCCATGCTAAGGCTGCCCACTTCGCTGCCTACAACGCTGTTGCTGCCCACTCCGGAGCCGGTGTCTACCACGCTGGTGCCGTTGGTCCTTACGGCTATGCCGCTGCCGCCCCCGTCCTCGTGAACGGCGTCCTCGGTGACACACCCGCTGTGCATGCTGCTAGGGCTGCCCACTTCGCCGCACACGCCGCAGCCAAGGGTCTTCTCCATCACTAGACCATCAGAGCTTTCTTTGTTCATCCACATCGACATCCACCGCATCAAGAGATTACCAATATACCTGCCTAATCATTAACTGCAACTTTTATCATGCATTTCAACAGCTAGAGAGGCAATGGTTGTAAATATATGTTCCTAAGTTATATTTTGTAACACTCAGCAGCAATAAATGTCTTGGCATTTATAAATGAGATTGGTTTTATTTGTTTTCTTTCCAAAACATAGCACACGGTACTGTACAGCACTAACGGACTTGAGCATCGAAGAAACAAGCAGGAAGATTAGTTAAGATCACATATTTCTGTCAAATGCGTGCTCACTATACACGCTGTCATACATGTTTCACTCAGCATTTGCCACATTTAACTTAACGGTTAATGATATTTGACGATTGAAGAAATAAGAAAACAGGGTGTGTTCCACTCACATGACTTTCTATACCTGTCCTGTAAACAAACTACCTTACAAAATATTATACATTTATCTACATCATGCAAATCGACATAATGACGGTTCGCTTTGCTTGGACAGGAGTAAAATAAATGAGAGATGGAACGGAAGGTGACTTCCCGTTTGAGAAACGTTTAAGTACTTTAAAATTGAAACCAAAAACAAGGAAGCGTACAATTCTACACAAGTACACAAAATGTATGTGATATACATTATTTGTTTTAACAAAGTCTACTTTTTTGAGTAGTAAAGTTTTGTCTATCTATTATTGGTTTTACTAATGTGCAAAATCATCTCGAAGGAAGAGGTTTTCAAAGGCGTTCCCCAAAAAATTCGGATATGCATTTCATTTATGATGTAAAGATCTTTTGTATAAGACCTTGTAATTCATACTTTTGGAGCCATTTTTGAGAAAAGGAAAATGTCTCAATTTTAATTGCAATGGTAGGCATTAGAGTTTTTTCTTGGCAATGAAATAGTTTGGCAACTTGTTCTTACTTAAGAAACTAGATGTCAGAATAGGGAATCAGATCTATGTATTATGTATGAATATATGTTGATATGTAAGTATGTAGGTAAGTAGGTAGGTAGACAATTAGGTAGATAGGTAGGCAGACAGGCAGGCGCGTATGTATGTATGTATGTATGTTTGCATGTATGTATGTATGTATGTATGTGTGTGTATGTATGTATGTATGTATGTATGTATGTATGTATGTATGTATGTATGTATGTATGTATGTATGTATGTATGTATGTATGTATGTAAGTATAAATGTGTTAAGGTATGTATGCAGGTAGTTAGGTAGGTAAGTAGACAGACAGGAAGGCGTACGTATGTATGTATGTCTAAATACTTATTACATAGGTAGATAGGTAGGTTACTAGACATGCAGACTTTTGTGTATATGTGTGTGTATATATATATATATATATATATATATATATATATGTGTGTGCATGTATGTGTGTATATGTATTTTTTTATGTAATTTCCCGGATTGGCAAGCAATGCTGCGGTAGTTTTTCATCTAACACAATTTCCTTTACATCATTCTGTTGGTTCCTTATCTTTCAGTTGCACTTCTAAATTTGTAGTGTGTGACGGTGCGGCCAGATGGCGTAGATGCGTGCTCAATGGAAATAATACTCCTCGTGGACATTAGAAAACTCCCAGATTGACGGATCGCTTGATCGCCGTCTCTGGCTCCTCCTGCTGTAGGGCAGGTCTTAAAGCTTGGACAGGTTGGGGCGTTGCGCGCCTTTCTGTGGCCTATGGTTTCCTATGGTTCCCTCACGTTATCCTGGTGAGCGTTAGTCACAATAGATTGCAGTGCGCATGGTCTCTTCCTCCGCGGTCAATCATTTACCTTTACACCTTATGAGATCTATAAAACACTTCTTAACTTAAAAGACCGTGTGACGGCGCGCGCACGTGCGAATTTCGATTTGAATATTTTTATAATAAGGTGATAAGGTGTGGTGTATGTGATATTAATACCAGCATGAATAGCAATACACCTTTGGCAATGAAGCGAATGAAGGTCTCTGGTTTTATCGAGACCAAAGGTAAAATGGGGAATTTTCTTTTTACTGAGCTCGCTCAGTAGGCGTGAATAGTCCTCCGGCGTCCTTGCCTGGAAGACAGAGCGGCTTTTCCTCCTTGTCACCGTGCACTCCTGACAGAGCGTTGGCATAACTGTCCTGAGGAAGCCTACCACACCCTCGAAGGAGTCCACGATGATTGGTGGAATATGGCGCCTTTTCTGTCCGCCGCCGGCGGGGCTGCTGGGTCCTGCGCTGGTCTGGTGTGCGGGTGTTACGGGTTTCCCCTTCTTGCCCACGACAATGAATTCATCACTGACCTCGGGAGGTGCAGTGACTTTCCTCGTCCTGTCCCATAATGGATGAGTGGAAGGAAAAGACCGAAGTCTTATCCGAATTGGTCGAAAAGCTTGTGACTACACTGTCACAATCTGAAAAGTCCTGATCGGACGATTTTCCTGATCGGATAGGAGATCTCTCTCGAGATCCGCCATTGTCAGAGATGTCGGTCGAAACCGAACGGAGTGAAGACCCTTTTCCGCTCTTGCGTTGTCGGGCCTTCCTTGGTTTTCGGCTGCTGCCGGGCCCGGAGGCCTTGGCTGCGCCGCTAGTGACACCAGTGCTGGTGCTCGGAGTTGGTTCCTGCTCCTTGGCAGGACCGCTGGGTGCCTCGCTACTGGGAGCAGGCTTCATGTTGGGTTGGGTGTTAGGGAAAAGGTAAGTACACGCACGCTGCACACGGCACACACAACTAGTCTAGTTCACCACTCACCTACAGGCAGCAGGTGCTCTTTAGCGTGCCGAAACAGGGGACCGGACACCGAAGTGCCCCGTACCTAACCGTAGGAAAGGTGGCTGTGGCCTTGTTCGGCTGCCCGCTGCCTGCACTTCCTCTGGCCTGGAAGTCCGTAGGTTCTTACTGATTGGCCGGTTGGCCTGAAGCTGCCCAATAGGGTCGCTTCCTGAAGTGGCAGCCGACCAATCAGAACTCAGATGTTAGTTCGACTGTTGGTTGGTGATCTCTGAAGACCGGAGTCTTCGTAGTTGATGATGATGGTTGTAGACTTCTGCTGCTTAATGGTGCTTAGAAGCACCGATTCACAGGCTTCCGTCTTTTGGCGCTAATAAGCACCTGGGTTTGCTGCTCACTGGAGACACGTCCTCTTCAGATCGCTCCTAGCCGCAGAATCGAGAGCCATGAGCACGAAAAAAATGTATATAACATAAATTGTGTGTTTTAATGTGCTCTACATTTTTTGTGTGTTAAGTTTTTGTCCATCTCTTACGGTTTAGTAATTATGAAAATGTTAATCCAGAATAAAGTAGTCTTCAGAGGCTATTCCCAGAAAATTCAAAATATACATTTTATTTGTCAGGTAAATAACTTTAATATACGAAATTTTAATCAAAATCGTTACAGCCATTTTTGAGAAAATCGAAATTTTCGAAAAAAGTTCCATGTAAAGGGTAGTTTGGAGTGGGGGGATTTTTCTCAAAATCTTCGTGTCGCATCCCTGGAAGATACTAAATTTAAATACCAAGTTTGGTATTTTACCGACTATTCGTTTTTGAGTTATCGTGTTCACAGACACACGGACACACACACACGGACCTTTTTCTGAAAATACTTTTTTTGGATACAGGGGACCCTAAAACATATATTCATTTGGCTACAACATGCTAATCGAATTAAACAGAGTTGGTGTTATTACTTGTTTTTCTGTAAGTAGGGAAGAAATAAGGGTATGCACTAGGCTAAAGCGATTGTCAAATGCTCTAAAATATGGTTGCTATGTAAACAACTGAGGTTCTGTCACTTTGCACGGCCAACAGTAAAACAAAAGAGAGATGGAACGAAAGGTGATCACGTTTGAGAAAAGGTCTGTAGTTTTAAGATTGATATCAATGACAAGCAATAACTCGGAAAAGGTTAACTCTACAACAAATGTATATGGCATAAATTATTTGTTTTAACGACATTTACATTTTTGTGTAATAAGTTTTTGACTATCTGTCACGGCAGTAGTTTCCACAATTAATTCTGAATGAATCTTCAGAGGCGATGCCGAGAAAATTCAAGATATATATTTTACAAATATCTTTAATATACGGTATTTTAATCAAAATCATTAGAGCCAATTTCGAGAAAAGTAAAATTTTCAAACTATTTTCTAGTGCAACACACTAAACTTAAACCAAGTATGGTCTTTTCGTTTTGAGGTAATGATGTCCACAGACAAATATACACACACACACGTGCACGCGCGCAGCATCACGGGCCTTTTTAAAAAAATGCTGTTTTCTTTTCTTTTTTTTTTTTTTTGACTTAGGGACCGCAAAATATATATTTCCTATGAAATCTCAGTATTAAAGTTTGGGTTGAATACAATATCTTCTCTATACACTTTATACATACATAGAACGCGTAAAGAAAGTAAAAGTTGTAGCCATTGCATTTACAAACGATTTTATAAAACCTTTTAAGTAATCTTCAACATACAACCAAACGGCTTAAAGGTCGAAAAATACAATACAATTTACAGTGGTACAGTATGTCATTTTAGTATGGCCTTGCTCTGATATTCGCCCAATTTATCAACGTACTTAATGGAAAGTATACTAAATTAGAGCGTTTGCCAAAATACATACTTAAAAACCAGAGCTTCACACAAAGGTTCAAAGTTTAGCCAGGTTAATTGCCAAATTACAAAGGTTTTTAAATGTTGAAGCTCCGAAAAGAGTCTTGCTCACCACCAGTCAAGCTGACTTGATTTCTCTAAGCTGGTCTCTGCGGATCTAACGTCACTGCTGGGTCCACGTTCTTCCCGGGCGCATCCTGCGCACATACACTGCGCAAGCCCTCACTCCTGCTCTACTCCAACAAGAAATGTCTTGAAAGTAGAACCCAGTCCATGGTTAGAGGCCCGCTGCAGAATAACAATCTACTGAAGTCTAATCGCCATAAGAAATGTATCCATATCTTTACACTTCACATCGCTGACGTTCACAGAAGCGACCAGTACACTATCACCATCACCTGAAAGCATTTCAATGCATCTACATAAAACTAACCCTTCTATAGATTTTCATTCATTTCCAAGGACGGTCTACGGTAACAGTTCAGCATCTACCAATTTATTTTTGATATCAACTCCTACAAGTATAATTTCGGTCTGAATTGGATCTTTAGCCCCATTAACTCCGATCCGTTTCAAACCCTGCCCAGACCGATAGTTTTAATTGTGTTTAAAGCGACCGCTCCGTTTCAGCATTTAAAATATTTCTGCGGCACATAATTCCGGCGCGTCGGGAGTGATTATTTTATACTGGCAGTTGACGGTATCATTAACAAACAAATGTTTAAGCTTTTAGCCCCCATTTCTTGGCTCTCTATGAGCACTATTTATTTACTTCTTGTCTCTTTTTCCGGTAACAATAATTATTATCTTTACTTTTGGCATTTGGAAATAAAACCACATGAGGTTGGCCGAGCTTTTCATATCTAATATCAATTAGAAAAAGCATGGAATTTTGTCAGGTTTGCTGTCACACGTTCGTTAGAATTGGCTGGTTAGTCAAAGAAGTTTAACAACATGCTATTAATATGGGTTTTGGTCAAGTTATTAAAAATTCTCATCTCACCCAATGATAGAGAGTACCATATACTGTACTATTCAACTGTGAGGAGCAAAATTGCATTTATTAAAGAAGGCCAGTTTTGCTATGACTCTTGTCTCTCTCTCTCTCTCTCTCTCTCTCTCTCTCCCTCTCTCTCTCATTCTCTCACATATAAGAGAGAGACAGTCTGTGTGTATGTGTGTGTGTGCGCGCGCGCGCGTGATCAGCCAAACTACAAAACGAAAAGTCAAATGAATACCAAACTTGGCATATAGTTCAGTACCTTCCAAGGATCGCATTCAAACATTTTCAGGAAAATTTCCTATCATTCATTTCGCTTGCATTTCATATCATGCACTTCCTCACGCTCATGTCTGGCTACGATCCGACCAGTCATTCCAGGTTCTCCATTGTGTGGTACCGTTTCGTTGGCTCCCCAACAGGCTTCTGACCCCTAGACATGCGCTTGTAAGACAAAGGGGGTGTCAGTCCTAAATATGGGAAGGGTAAGCCGACTAGGAGCGAAAAAAACAATTTCTGCGAATAACTTGAATATCACTCAATTCAGAATGCTATTTGTATAATTGATAAACGATATGAAATAAACAAAAATGTATTTCACAAAAACTATGGACCTCTTTATAGTACACCCTTTAGTTTGAATAAGTTTTTGCTATCATCGGCTATTTCCGAGATGTTCGTTGTTATTGGTTTGAATTTTTCAATGCTTTGTCACATTTAGAAGTTCTGCCACCATTGTTTTTTGTTGTGATATTATAAAAACGACATGGAACTTCATAACCAGCATGTAGTAAACGGTAAATGAAAAACTCCCGTAAGCGAGGAAGAGCTCCTGGACCTTTTTGTTCTTAGCGTAATCCCTAAGAGGGAACGATGAGCAGAGAGATTCGATATCCGCATACGACGAGAGCAAGCATGGACGGGGTCCCTAATGTTTCCTGATCGAACACATCCATAAGACTCGGGCAACCGTCGGTCCCTGGAAGAGTGTGCCCATCCGAGAGCACTCGAGTGGAGGGTCCCGCTAAAGTGGAGGAAACCCTTATAAAAAGCACGTCTTCCATCCAGTCGCAATCCTATCGACTGGTTTGCATCCCTGAAAAAGTTCACAACGAAATGATAGGTCCAAGAAATGGTTGACAGGAAAGTTGTGGTACAAGATGAGCCACCCCAGCAATCGCCTACCGGTCCAGGAATCCACAATAAAAAGCATGTGTCAGAGAGGGTGGCCACCTGTGACCTATCAAATGTTAGTTTATGGCGTAAACTCGCTCGGTCAGCATTTAACGACTCGCTTCTTCAACATTTGACTATCGCTTCATCTCTACATCTCTGTTGCGTACTAACATGAAATAAAAAAGTATTATTTTCCAGATATAGTATGTAGAAGATATATAAAAATAAGTTGTAGCAAGTAGAGAAAGTCTTGCGAATAAAATACACCAGATTTTAGTCATTTTTACATCAATATTTTTTTACTTCTCCCACGTACAATGTAGGTACTGAAGGTAGAATTAAATTCCACCAAAAAATTAGAGATGAGATTTCACCGCAAATATGGTCCTCTGCATCCAAAAATTCATCGCACGATCCGTGTGTGTACATCTGCAAACTCAAAAACGAAAATTCGGTTAAGTATAAAACTTAATATTTATGTTCAGTACTTTCCAAGGACGCGACACAAAGATTTTTCCGAAAATTCCCCTAAAATTCCCTTTTAGTGGAATATTTTTCGGAATTTTCGATTTTGCCAAAAATGCCACTCAAAATTTTGATTAAAAATACCACATATTGTAGATATTTTCATCACGAATAAATTGTATCTCTTGACTTTTCTGTAAGTAGTCTGTGTAACTCTCTTCAACTTTTTCATTGCTACTAAAAAAGTAAGAGATACAGACAATGTTAATGTACAAAATCGAGGATCTGATGTCCTATAAATTTATGTGTATAGTTTACCAATTTCAAGATGTATCTACCTTATTATTGGCTAAATTTTGTACTAATATACTTTTTCAAAATCGGAAGTGTCTTTAATAATAATAATATGTTTTCCATTCTCATGGCCTTCTCTAACTATTCTTAACAAATTGATCTTACTAAAGCTGATCTTTCTCTCTACTTCCTGCTAATCAAGGTAAATAAGCAGAAATAACTCCAGGGCACGACAGCTCACGGAGAACCTGGGCCTACCACCCGCCGCTGCGTCCCTCATCTCGGTCCACTACAGACGTCATGGATGGGGTCTAGTATTGGAGGGTGAGACGTGGTCAGCACCTCAAACCCCCCGGCCAGTTAATGCGGTCCTCATGACCTGGAGCCGCTACTTCTCAATTAAGTAGCTCCTCAATTGCCCCCCCAGGGACCTTACGAGGCTGAGTGCACCCCGGGCCAGGTCTCCCAGCGGGGGAAAAATCCCCACGCCGGTACTGGCGATTGAACCCAGGTCTCCCGCTTGGTAAACAGCTGCACTACCACCGCGCTAAGGAGACGACCAATAAGTAGAAATGGTCGTATTAATTACTTCCATATAAACAGAAGGAAAATAAGTGAACAAACTAGGCTAAAGATATAATTAAATGTTTTAAAAGCTGATTGAAACTCGCTACATGAGCAAGAGCTGACCGATTACCGTACGAGAAAACTTTAGTATTTTAAAATTGAAACCAATAGTAAATTCCACGAAAAAAAAAATATATATATATGACATACATTGTGTGTTTTAACGAGAGCTATATTTTTGTGTATCTCTTACGGTTTACCCGTTATGCAAAAGTAATCCAGAATGAAGAGATCTTCACAGAATATCTCAATAAATTCAATATATATATATCTGGAATGTGTGTATTTTTATCAACATCGTTACAGCTATTTTTGAGAACATAACATTTTCGAAAAATGTTCCATATAAAGCATACCTTGGGGGTATATTTTCCACAAAACCTTCATGTCACATCCTTGATAGATACTAAACATAAATACTAAATTTGGTATTTTATTGACTTATTGTTTTTGAGATATTGTGTTCACGTACACACGAACAAACGGATGTTTCCAAAATACTTCTTTTGATTACAGGATACTCTAAAAGTATATGAAATCTTGGTATTGAATTTCTGGTTGGAATACAAAACCTTTTCTACCTACTATGTACATTGTATATACGTGCTAGAAAAAGTAAAATAAATATAATAATATTTATTATTATTATTATTAGCATTATTATTATTATTAATAGTAGTAGTAGCAGTAATAGTAGCAACCGTAGTAGTATTTTAGCGCTATATTCCCTATCTGTCTTGTATAGACAAACTATTTGAATTAAGAAGTACTTTTTCATTACTGTACAGTTTATTTAACTGGGGTGATTAATGGAAATATTTAATATGAATATTCCTGTTAATGATTTCTTGACTAGCATGGATCAGGTAAAGTAATAAGCTTTTGTAAGAATAGTTTGTTGTAGAATACATTAACTCATAAGAATGGAGCACATCAAATTTTCCGTATGTATTGTTTAGATTTTTCTTTGTTTATTAACATGAGTAGCTTACGTTTGAATGACAAACATTTGAAGAGTCATGAGCACGGACTAAATGCCCTAAGGAAGAACAGAATGTGTGTGTTATTACGGAGAAAAATGCTCAAGGAAATTGTGCTCACGCTGGTGATCAAGAAGTCGGTGAATGGACCTCCCTTCCTGCGAGATGTCGGATATACCACAAGGTTACCAGGGTATGTATATAAAGGTGGTGCAGTTTCTGTAACTCATCACACTCTGGCGAGTACTGGAACAGACCAGCAGCGCTAGACATCATCATCATCATCACCATGAACAAGACTCTGCAGGTAAATATCACTCGTACCTCCAGGGGCTATAAGCTGATTAATAACGGAATATTAGTGCAACTATTAACTTGGCATTTTTTCAAGTTTTAAATATAAATACAATTATTTCTCTACGTATTATAATTGACACAAAGTCTGGGGTTTGAATCCTGATACTCGTTTTTTAACTATTCAGAATACGTGTATGAATGAGTAAACCATAGTGCTATCGATATGAGGGATGGTGTGGGCCTATTGAAAGTCTTTTTGTCCTTAGCTATTACTCACGCTCAAAATCCTTATCGTTAATGAGGGATATGCTTAAACTTTTTCTGCTCCCAGGTCTTTTTCAAAAGCCATACCGCGTAATTTTCAAGTCCCATAACCAGCAGTAGAAGTTACTTAACATGTACCATTGTCAGTGAGGAAGTTATTCAGGCAAGAGGCCTTCCCTTGAATTGGCACCCAGGAAGCCAAACCCAAGACATCATGTTGTATGTTTAATTCATTTAACATCTGGTTCACGAACCAGAAGTTATTCTTGACCTTCCCGCACACAACAAAAGATATCGTTTCAAAGGTTTGGTGTACGTGACTTATATGTATCCCTTATATGACATAGGCTATTAGTTAGCAAAGTTGGGCCGCAAAAGAGTTCTAAATTGGAAAGTTGCCATGTCAGATTCTAAGCCTATATATAAAGTTTTGTCCTTTTTGTTTGGCAACTTCTGTCTTGTCAAAGAGAGTAAATAAATGAATTAACAGACACTAAGACGATAAAAATTATTTTTATACCAAAAAATAACCAATATGGAAATGAACAAAATATATACGTAGTAAACATGTACAATGCAAATGAAGGCTTATTCGCGCTATTGGAACAAGATCCATTGTATCATTATCCCTGTGTAACCCACAAATACAAAGAGAACGTACACTTTAATAAATAAATAAATATATATCATTACCACAAAGACTAAGTAAAGGATTTTCCGAGAAATTATTTTGACAGTTTTGTAAATCATTTGTATTTCGATCTTACAAGGCTGCTAAAGTTAATATTCGTGAAATATATATATTGTTTTGCTACGGTAAACATGGTGTTGATCTATTTAAATAACTATCATTACAAAACATGTAAGTTTCTTTGCAGATAACATTTCGACTTTGTTTGGTTCTACATACTTATGCGAGCAATTATTTTCACAAATGAATTATCCTAAGTAAAAATTCAGATCACGTTTGACTGACGAACATTTGTTGGTGAAGCTGAAAGCAGATCTGTTAGAAGTACCCAGAGTTTAATGAAATAATTCAAATGTAAAAGAATGTGATTAAAATAAAACTAGTGTGTATTATTTTATTGTAGTATAAACTGTACAGAAAAGGAATCAGCACTGCTTGTCTAAGAATCAACAACCTATAATCATTGTCTGCTTGTTTTTCCACTTCCGATTCGTTTCATACTATGTGGTGATAGCCGACTTTGCGGATTGCATGTCAAACGGCTTTGGTTTGCCCATACTGATCGGCGGCTTTGCCTTTGAAATAATTATTACTTTCTCTATATGCACTATGTACATAGTGTATAGCGAAGGTATTGCACTCCACCAAAAATTTGATACCGAGATTTCACCGGAAATATATGTTTTAGGGCCCCCTTTATCTAAAAAAAGCATTTTCACAAGAAGGTCCGTGTGTGTATATGTGTGCGTGTGTCCGTGTGTCTGTGAATACGATAGCTCAAAAACGAAAAGTCGGTAGTTAAGTATTTAAGTTAAGTATCTTACAGGGATGCGACACGAAGATATTGAGAAAAATCCCCCCACCCCAACTACCCTTTACATGGAACTTTTTTCAAAAATTTTGATTTTCTCAAAAATGGCTCTAACGATTTTGATTAAGATTTCGTATATTAAAGATATTTGCCCGACAAATAAAATGTATATCTTGAATTTTCTGGGAATAGCCTGTGAAGAGTAGTTTATTCTGGATGAATTTTACTTAATTTTGAATAACTGCTAAACCGTAAGAGATGGACAAAAACTTACTACACAAAAAAAAGTAGAGCTCGTTAAAACACACAAGTTATGTTATATACATTTTTTTCGTGGAGTTCGTCGTTTTTGAGACATTCCTTATTTTTGGTTTCTGCTATGAAAAATGTATAGTTTTCTCATACAGGAACTTTTCTACTCCTATCCATATAAACAAAGGAAGTTTATTGACATAGCAACCAGCTTTTGACTATCACTTTAACCTATGGTAGTCCCTTATTTCGCTTCTACTTACAAGGAAGCAAGTAATAAGACTATTTCTACTAATTTTTTCTGATTAGCATAAAGTAAATAGAAGCATAAGCTTTTTAAGAATAATTTGTTGCAGGGATATAGAGAGAGTCATGTGAATGGTACACACCAAATTTTTTTTCATTGTTCCCTCGTTTCCAGTTCTGTTCTTCTCTGGGTTTGTTTATGATAGGTTTTTAAATCCACACACAAATACCTCATTCACACACTCTTTCTCTTATACTTCCGACTCTAGGGAGGATGATGAATAATCCTGTTTAATGAGAAGTTTCCATCCAGTGTCCGAAAATTGAAGCCGAGACCTCTAAGATTTGATAACTAGTATGCTAACCATTAGACCAACAGAATTCAAGATTTATTTGTTTCATATAAAAGAGTTGCATTAGTCACGCACATATTCTACTACAGCTAGAGGGAAATGTTTAAAAAAAGAAAAGAAAAGAAAAAGAAAAGCTCAGATTAAAAAAAAAAAACATACTTTAAAAGACAATTTTTTACCTCATAGAAAAAATCTATTTTTAATAGTATTGTTTTGCAAGTTGTGAAGTTATTGGCAACAGCTTTAAATGGCAATATATACTTTTTGTATACCATCTGAAAGATTTTATTATTGTGTTGATACGAGCTATAATTTCATACACCAAATGTTGCTATGGTAACAAAATAAATAGTTGAACTTCCTATGTGTTACTGGTGCAGTTTATTTGATAATTTAACGTACAGTGGTTGACACTTGCATATAAATAAAGACTCTCTTTACTTTCTCTACACGTACTATGTGCATAGTGTATAGAGAAGGTATTGTATTGCACCCAAAAGTTCGATACCGATATTTCACCGGAAATACATGTTTTGAGTCCCCCTGAATAAAAAAAAAGCATTTTTAGAAAAATATCCGTGTGTGTCTGTGGACAGCATAGCTCAAAAAGGAAAAGACCGTTTTTATTATTTTATTGTAAATAAAACTAAACTTTTGTTTATTTTTTCTCAACTTTAGGATAAATTCACAAATGCAATCCAATAACAAGCATTCTTAAGAAATGAGTGGCAATGCACATTCCTTTCAGTGGGTAGTGATAAACTGGAAATCTTAAGGTATTTTATTTGTCCCCTTGAGGCATAGTTTTGATATGAAGATATGTTATAGTTTACTAATGGCAGTTTTTGTTTCAGCTTGCATTGTGCTTCCTCCTGCTCGGCGCCGCCCTGGCCAAACCCGGCTACCTGAACGCCGGTGTATATGCTGGCCATGGTGCAGGTCACCTGACCGCCTACAACGCAGCCGCTGCCGCCAACGCAGTTGCTGCTGCCAACGCTGCCGCTGCCGCTAACGCCGCCGCTGCTCATGGCGCTTATGGTGCTTATGCTGCCCATGGTGCCTATGGTCCCAGATACGTCGGTCCTCAGGCAGCTCCTCCAGTGCTGGTCAACGGCGTCCCTGCTGACACTCCCGAGGTAGCCCACGCTAAAGCCTCTCACTTCGCCGCTTACAACGCCGCCGCTGCAGCTGCTGCTGCCGCCCCCGACCACGGTGCCGTCGCCCTTGCCGCCGGACCCGCCGCTCTCGCCGCCCACGGCGCTCTTGCTGCTGCAGCTCACGGAGCTTATGCTCCCAGGTACGTCGGACCACTGGCTCCTCCCCCAGTGCTCGTGAATGGCGTCCCTGCCGACACTCCAGAAGTTGCCCATGCTAAGGCTGCCCACTTTGCCGCCTACAACTCTGTTGCTGCCCACTCCGGAGCCGGTGTCTACCACGCTGGTGCCGTTGGTCCTTATGGCTATGCCGCTGCCGCCCCCGTCCTCGTGAACGGCGTCCTCGGTGACACACCCGCTGTCCATGCTGCTAGGGCTGCCCACTTCGCCGCACACGCCGCAGCTAAAGGTCTTCTCCATCACTAGACCATCAGAGCTTTCTTTGTTTATCCACATCGACATCCACCGCATCAAGAGATTACCAATATACCTGCCTAATCATTAACTGCAACTTTTATCATGCTTTTCAACAGCTAGAGAGGCAATGGTTGTAAATATATGTTCCTAAGTTATATTTTGTAACACTCAGCAGCAATAAATGTCTTGGCATTTATAAATGAGGTTGGTTTTATTTGTTTTCTTTCCAAAACATAGCACACGGTACTGTACAGCACTAACGGACTTGAGCATCGAAGAAACAAGCTGGAAGATTAGTTAGGATCACATATTTCTGTCAAATGCGTGCTCACTATCCACGCTGTCATACATGTTTCACTCAGCATTTGCCACATTTAACTTAACGGTTAATGATATTTGACGATTGAAGAAATAAGAAAACAGGGTGTGTTCTACTCACATGACTTTCTATACCTGTCCTGTAAACAAACTACCTTACAAAATATTATACATTTGTCTACATCATGCAAATCGACATAATGACGGTTCGCTTTGCTTGGACAGGAATAAACTAAATGAGAGATGGAACGGAAGGCGACTTCCCGTTTGAGAAACGTTTAAGTACTTTAAAATTGAAACCAAAAACAAGGAATGTCTTGGAAGCGTACAATTCTACACAAGTACACAAAATGTATGTGATATACATTATTTGTTTTAACAAAGTCTACTTTTTTGAGTAGTAAAGTTTTGTCTATCTATTATTGGTTTTACTAATGTGCAAAATCATCAAGAAGGAAGAGGTTTTCAAAGGCGTTCCCCAAAAAATTCGGATATGCATTTCATTTATGATGTAAAGATCTTTTATATAAGACATTGTAATTCATACTTTTGGAGCCATTTTTGAGAAAAAGAAAATTTCTCAATTTTAATTGCAATGGTAGGCATTAGAGGTTTTTCTTGGCAATGAAATAGTTTGGCAACTTGTTCTTACTTAAGAAACTAGATGTCAGAATAGGGGATCAGATCTATGTATTATGTATGAATATATGTTGATATGTATGTATGTAGGTAAGTAGGTAGGTAGACAATTAGGTAGATAGGTAGGTAGACAATTAGGTAGATAGGTAGGCAGACAGGCAGGCGCGTATATATGTATGTATGTATGTATGTATGTATCTATGTATGTATGTATGTATGTATGTATGTATGTAAGTATAAATGTGTTAAGATATGTATGCAGGTAGTTAGGTAAGTAGACAGACAGGAAGGCGTACGTATGTATGTATGTCTATATACTTATTACATAGGTAGATAGGTAGGTTACTAGACATGCAGACTTTTGTGTGTATGTATGTGTATATGTGTGTATATATATGTGTGTGTGTGCATGTATGTGTGTATATGTATTTTTTTATGTAATTTTCCGGATTGGCAAGCAATGCTGCGGTAGTTTTTCATCTAACACAATTTCCTTTACATCATTCTGTTGGTTCCTTATCTTTCAGTTGCACTTCTAAATTTGTAGTGTGTGACGGTGCGGCCAGATGGCGCAGATGCATGCTCAATGGAAATAATACTCCTCGTGGACATTAGAAAACTCCCAGATTGACGGATCGCTTGATCGCCGTCTCTGGCGCCTCCTGCTGTAGGGCAGGTCTTAAAGCTTGGACATGTTGGGGCGTTGCGCGCTTTCTGTGGCCTATGGTTTCCTATGGTTCCCTCACGTTATCCTGGTGAGCGTTAGTCACAATAGATTGCAGTGCGCATGGTCTCTTCCTCCGCGGTCAATCATTTACATTTACACCTTATGAGATCTATAAAACACTTCTTAACTTAAAAGACCGTGTGACGGCGCGCGCACGTGCGAATTTCGATTTGAATTTTTTTCTATAACGTGATAAGGTGTGGTGTATGTGGTATTAATACCAGCATGAATAGCAATACACCTTTGGCAATTTTTTTATGAAAAGCAAAACAAATTGCAGAGTTTCTTCTGATCGTATTTATTCTGAAATATAAAACAGGACTTGCGGAAACATTAATTTTAAGCGCAATTAAGTAAGCTAGTGCATGCAGAATATATAAGCTAGACATTGCAGTCAATTTTAATCTGAAATCCTCCCTCCCCCGACCCGGAAACGGGACCGCCACAGTTAAGGCGGACGGCACGAGCCACGTCGCAGATGGATACTGGCGTAGAATAAGGCCCCCGAAAAATAACATGAAAAAAAATCTGATGTGTACCATTCACATGACTTTCTCTATATCCCTTATTATTATTCTTAAAAAGCTTATACTTCTATTTACTGAAAAATAGAAGAAAAAATTAGCAGAAATAGTCTTATTTCTTGCTTTATTGTAAGTAGAACCGAAATAAGGGAGTACCATAGGTTAAAGTGAAAGCCAAAAGCTGGTTGCTATGTGACTGATGTTCCTTTGTTTGTATAGACAGGAGTTGACAAATTCCTGAATGAGAAAAGTATGTTTTTCAAAGCTGAAACCAAGAAAAAGGAATATCTCAAAAACGATCAACTACGCGAAAAAATGTATATAACATAAATTGTGTGTTTTAATGTGCTCTACATTTTTTGTGTGTTAAGTTTTTGTCCATCTCTTACTGTTTAGTAATTATGAAAATGTTAATCCAGAATAAAGTAGTCTTCAGAGGCTATTCCCAGAAAATTCAAAATATACATTTTATTTGTCAGGTAAATAACTTTAATATACGAAATTTTATTCAAAATCGTTAGAGCCATTTTTGAGAAAATCGAAATTTTCGAAATAAGTTCCATGTAAAGGGTAGTTTTTCAAAATCGTGTCGCATCCCTGGAAGATACTAAACTTAAATACAAAGTTTGGTATTTTACCGACTATTCGTTTTTGAGTTATCGTGTTCACAGATACACGGACACACGGACACACACACACACGTACCGTTTTCTGAAAATACTTTTTTTGGATACAGGGGACCCTAAAACATATATTTCCGGTGAAATCTCGGTATTGAATTTTTTGGTGGAGTGCAATACATTCTCTATTCACTATGTACATAGTGAGTATAGAGAAAGTAAAAATCTGATGTGTTCCATTCACCCGACTTTCTCAACTTGCTTCACAAACAAACTTTCTTACAAAAGATTATTCATTTGTCTACAACATGCTAATCGAATTAAACAGAGTTGGTGTTATTACTTGCTTTTCAGTAAGTAGGGAAGAAATAAGGGTATGCACTAGGCTAAAGCGATTGTCAAATGCTCTAAAATACGGTTGCTATGTAAACAACTGAGGCTCTGTCACTTTGCACGGCCAACAGTAAAACAAAAGAGAGATGGAACGAAAGGTGATCACGTTTGAGAAAAGTTCTGTAGTTTTAAGATTCATATCAATGACAAGCAATAACTCGGAAAAGGTTAACTCTACAACAAATGTATATGCCATAAATTATTTGTTTTAACGACATTTACATTTTTGTGTAATAAGTTTTTTCTATCTCTCACGGCAGTAGTTTCCACAATTAATTCTGAATGAATCTTCAGAGGCGATGCCGAGAAAATTCAAGATATATATTTTATAAATATCTTTAATATACGGTATTTTAATCAAAATCATTAGAGCCAATTTTGAGAAAAATAACATTTTCAAACTATTTTCTAGTGCAACACACTAAACTTAAACCAAGTATGGTCTTTTCGTTTTGAGGTAATGATGTCCACAGACAAACATACACACACACGTGCACGCGCGCAGCATCACGGGCCTTTTTAAAAAAATGCTGTTTTTTTTTTTTTTTTTTTTTTTTTTTTTTTTTTTTTTTTTTTTTTTTTTTTTTTTTTTACTTAGGGACCGCAAAATATATATTTCCTATGAAATCTCAGTATTAAAGTTTGGGTTGAATGCAATATCTATATCTTCTCTATACACTTTATACATACATAGAACGCGTAAAGAAAGTAGAAGTTGTAGCCATTGCATTTACAAACGATTTTATAAAACCTTTTAAGTAATCTTCAACATACAACCAAACGGCTTAAAGATCGAAAAATACAATACAATTTACAGTGGTACAGTATGTCATTTTAGTATGGCCTTGCTTTGATATTCGCCCAATTTATCAACGTACTTAATGGAAAGCATACTAAATTAGAGCGTTTGCCAAAATACATACTTGAAAACCAGAGCTTCACACAAAGGTTCAAAATGTAGCCAGGTTAATTGCCAAATTACAAAGGTTTTTAAATGTTGAAGCTCGGAAAAGAGTCTTGCTCACCACCAGTCAAGCTGACTTGATTTCTCTAAGCTGGTCTCTGCGGATCTAACGTCACTGCTGGGTCCACGTTCTTCCCGGGCGCATCCTGCGCACATACACTGCGCAAGCCCTCACTCCTGCTCTACTCCAACAAGAAATGTCTTGAAAGTAGAGCCCAGTCCATGGTTAGAGGCCCGCTGCAGAATAACAATCTACTGAAGTCTAATCGCCATAAGAAATGTATCCATATCTTTACACTTCACATCGCTGACGTTCACAGAAGCGATCAGTACACTATCACCATCATCTGAAAGCATTTCAATGCATCTACATAAAACTAACCCTTCTATAGATTTTCATTCATTTCCAAGGACGGTCTACGGTAACAGTTCAGCATCTACCAATTTATTTTTGATATTAACTCCTACAAGTATAATTTCGGTCTGAATTGGATCTTTAGCCCCATTAACTCCGATCCGTTTCAAACCCTGCCCAGACCGATAGTTTTAATTGTGTTTAAAGCGACCGCTCCATTTCAGCATTTAAAATATTTCTGCGGCACATAATTCCGGCGCGTCGGGAGTGATTATTTTATACTGGCAGTTGACGGTATCATTAACAAACAAATGTTTAAGCTTTTAGCCCCCATTTCTTGGCTCTCTATGAGCACTATTTATTTACTTCTTGTCTCTTGTTCCGGTAACAATAATTATTATCTTTACTTTTGGCATTTGGAAATAAAACCACATGAGGTTGGCCGAGCTTTTCATATCTAATATCAATTAGAAAAAGCATGGAATTTTGTCAGGTTTGCTGTCACACGTTCGTTAGAATTGGCTGGTTAGTCAAAGAAGTTTAACAACATGCTATTAATATGGGTTTTGGTCAAGTTATTAAAAATTCTCATCTCACCCAATGATAGAGAGTACCATATGCTGTATTATTCAACTGTGAGGAGCAAAATTGCATTTATTAAAGAAGGCCAGTTTTGCTATGACTCTTGTCTCTCTCTCTCTCTCCCTCTCTCTTTCACTCTCTCACATATAAGAGAGAGACAGTCTGTGTGTATGTGTGTGTGTGTGTGCGCGCGCGTGATCAGCCTAACTTCAAAACGAAAAGTCAAAACCAAACTTGGCATATAGTTCAGTACCTTCCAAGGATCGCATTCAAACATTTTCAGGAAAATTTCCTATCATTCATTTCGCTTGCATTTCATATCATGCACTTCCTCACGCTCATGTCTGGCTACGATCCGACCAGTCATTCCACGTTCTCCATTGTGTGGTACCGTGTCGTTGGGTCCCCAACAGGCTTCTGACCCCTAGACATGCGCTTGTAAGACAAAGGGGGTGTCAGTCCTAAATATGGGAAGGGTAAGCCGACTAGGAGCGAAAAAACAATTTCTGCGAATAACTTGAATATCACTCAATTCAGAATGCTATTTGTATAATTGATAAACGATATGAAATAAACAAAAATGTATTTCACAAAAACTATGGACCTCTTTATAGCACACCCTTTAGTTTGAATAAGTTTTTGCTATCATCAGCTATTTCCGAGATGTTCGTTGTTATTAGTTTGAATTTTTCAATGCTTTGTCACATTTAGAAGTTCTGCCACCATTCTTTTTTGTTGTGATATTATAAAAACGACATAGAACTTCATAACCAGCATGTAGTAAACAGTAAATGAAAAACTCCCGCAAGCGAGGAAGAGCTCCTGGACCTTTTTGTTCTTAGCGTAATCCCTAAGAGGGAGCGATGAGCAGAGAGATTCGATGGGCAACGATATCCGCATACGACGAGAGCAAGCATGGACGGGGTCCCTAATGTTTCCTGATCGAACACATCCATAAGACTCGGGCAACCGTCGGTCCCTGGAAGAGTGTGCCCATCCGAGAGCACTCGAGTGGAGGGTCCCGCTAAAGTGGAGGAAACCCTTATAAAAAGCACGTCTTCCATCCAGTCGCAATACTATCGACTGGTTTGCAACCCTGAAGAAGTTCACAACGAAATGATAGGTCCAAGAAATGGTTGACAGGAAAGTTGCGGTACAAGATGAGCCACCCCAGCAATCGCCTACCGGTCCAGGAATCCACAATAAAAAGCATGTGTCAGAGAGGGTGGCCACCTGTGACCTATCAAATGTTAGTTTATGGCGTAAACTCGCTCGGTCAGCATTTAACGACTCGCTTCTTCAACATTTGACTATCGCTTCATCTCTACATCTCTGTTGCGTAATAACATGAAATAAAAAAGTATTATTTTCCAGATATAGTATGTAGAAGATATATAAAAATAAGTTGTAGCAAGTAGAGAAAGTTTTGCGAATAAAATACACCAGATTTTAGTCATTTTTACATCAATATTTTTTTACTTCTCTCACGTACAATGTAGGTACTGAAGGTAGAATTAAATTCCACCAAAAAATTAGAGATGAGATTTCAACGCAAATATGTGTTTCGAGGTCCTCTGCATCCAAAAATTCATCGCACGATCCGTGTGTGTACATCTGCAAACTCAAAAACGAAAATTCGGTTAAGTATAAAACTTGATATTTATGTTCAGTACCTTCCAAGGACGCGAAACAAAGATTTTTCCGAAAATTCACCCAAAATTCCCTTTTAGTGGAATATTTTTCAGAATTTTCGATTTTGCCAAAAATGGCACTCAAGATTTTGATTAAAAAATACCACATGTTGTAGATATTTTCATCACGAATAAATTGTACCTCTTGACTTTTCTGTAAGTAGTCTGTGTAACCCTCTTCAAATTTTTCATTGCTACTAAAAAGTAAGAGATAGACAATGTTAATATACAAAATCGTAGATCTTGTTAAAGATCTGATGTCCTATAAATTTATGTGTATATTTTACCAATTTCAAGATGTACCTACCTTATTATTGGCTAAATTTTGTACTAATATGCTTTTTCAAACTCGGAAGCGTCTTTAATAATAATAATAATAATAATAATAATAATAATAATAATAATAATAATAATAATACGTTTTCCATTCTCATGGCCTTCTCTAAATATTCTTAACAAATTGATCTTACTAAAGCTGATCATTCTTTCTACTTCCTGCTAATCAAGGTAAATAAGCAGAAATAACTCCAGGGCACGACAGCTCACGGGGAACCTGGGCCTACCACCCGCCGCTGCGTCCCCCATCTCGGTCCACTACAGACGTCATGGATGGGGTGTAGTATTGGAGGGTGAGACGTGGTCAGCACCTCAAACCCCCCGGCCAGTTAATGCGGTCCTCATGACCTGGAGCCGCTACTTTTCAATTAAGTAGCTCCTCAAATGGCCCCCCAGGGACCTTACGAGGCTGAGTGCACCCCGGGCCAGGTCTCCCAGCCCCCCGCCGGTACTGGGGATTGAACCCAGGTCCCCCGCTTGGTAAACAGCTGCACTACCACCGCGCTAAGGAGACGACCAATAAGTAGAAATGGTCGTATTAATTATTTCCATATAAACAGAAGGAAAATAAGTGAACAAACTAGGCTAAAGATATAATTAAATGTTTTAAAAGCTGATTGAAACTCGCTACATGAGCAAGAGCTGACCGATTACCGTACAAGAAAACTTTAGTATTTTAAAATTGAAACCAATAACAAGGAAATAGCAAATTCCACGAAAATATATATATATATATATATATATATATATATATGACATACATTGTGTGTTTTAACGAGAGCTATATTTTTGTGTATCTCTTACGGTTTACCCGTTATGCAAAAGTAATCCAGAATGAAGAGATCTTCACAGAATATCCCAATAAATTCAATATATATATCTGGAATGTGTGTATTTTAATCAAAATCGTTACAGCTATTTTGAGAACATAACATTTTCGAAAAATGTTCCATATAAAGCATACTTTGGGTGGTATATTTTCCACAAAACATTCAAGTCACAACCTTGAAAGATACTAAACATAAATACTAAATTTGGTATTTTATTGACTTATTGTTTTTGAGATATTGTGTTCACGTACATACGAACAAACGGATATTTTTCCAAAATACTTCTTTTGATTACAGGAGACTCTAAAAGTATATTTCCGATGAAATCTTGGTATTGAATTTCTAGTTGGAATACAATACCTTTTCTACCTACTATGTACATTGTATATACGTGTTAGAAAAAGTAAAATAAATATAATAATATTTATTATTATTATTATTATTAGCATTATTATTATTAATAGTAGTAGTAGCAGTAATAGTAGCAACCGTAGTAGTATTTTAGCGCTATATTCCCTATCTGTCTTGTATAGACAAACTATTTGAATTAAGAAGTACTTTTTCATTACTGTACAGTTTATTTAACTGGGGTGATTAATGGAAATATTTAATATGAATATCCCTGTTAATGATTTCTTGACTAGCATGGATCAGGTAAAGTAATAAGCTTTTGTAAGAATAGTTTGTTGTAGAATACATTAACTCATAAGAATGGAGCACATCAAATTTTTCGTATGTATTGTTTAGATTTTTCTTTGTTTATTAACATGAGTAGCTTACAGATAAACCTAAAGCCCCTTCACAAACTGCAAAAGATAAAAAAAATATTGTTATATACAATTCTCTATTTATTATAACCATATAATAATATAAAATAATAAATAAAATTAAAACAATAAATTCTAATCTTAATAAAGTTATTAATAAATGCTTACGTTTTGAAGAAAATACTCATAAACCACAAAAAAATATAAAATAAAATATTATTAACATTAAATGTTTTAATAGTTTAAAAATAAAACACGTTTGAATGACATACATTTGAAGAGTCATGAGCACGGACTAAATGCCCTAAGGAAGAACAGAATGTGTGTGTTATTACGGAGAAAAATGCTCAAGGAAATTGTGCTCACGCTGGTGATCAAGAAGTCGGTGAATGGACCTCCCTTCCTGCGAGATGTCGGATATACCACAAGGTTACCAGGGTATGTATATAAAGGTGGTGCTGTTTCTGTAACTCATCACACTCTGGCGAGTACTGGAACAGACCAGCAGCGCTAGACATCATCATCATCACCATGAACAAGACTCTGCAGGTAAATATCACTCGTACCTCCAGGGGCTTTAAGCTGATTAATAACGGAATATTAGTGCAACTATTAACTTGGCATTTTTTCAAGTTTTAAATATAAATACAATTATTTCTCTACGTATTATAATTGACACAAAGTCTGGGGTTCGAATCCTGGTATTCGTTTTTTAACTATTCAGAATACGTGTATGAATGAGTAAACCATAGTGCTATCGATATGAGGGATGGTGTGGGCCTATTGAAAGTCTTTTTGTCCTTAGCTATTACTCACGCTCAAAATCCTTATCGTTAATGAGGGATATGCTTAAACTTTTTCTGCTTCCAGGTCTTTTTCAAAAGCCATACCACGTAATTTTCAAGTCCCATATCCAGCAGTAGAAGTTACTTAACATGTACCATTGTCAGTGAGGAAGTTATTCAGGCAAGAGGCCTTCCCTTGAATTGGCACCCAGGAAGCCAAACCCAAGACATCATGTTGTATGTTTAATTCATTTAACATCTGGTTCACGAACCAGAAGTTATTCTTGACCTTCCCGCACACAACAAAAGATATCGTTTCAAAGGTTTGGTGTACGTGACTTATATGTATCCCTTATATGACATAGGCTATTAGTTAGCAAAGTTGGGCCGCAAAAGAGTTCTAAATTGGAAAGTTGCCATGTCAGATTCTAAGCCTATATATAAAGTTTTGTCCTTTATGTTTGGCAACTTCTGTCTTGTCAAACGGAGTAAATAAATGAATTAACAGACACTAATACGATAAAAATTATTTTCATACCAAAAAATAACCAATATGGAAATGAACAAAATATATACGTAGTAAACATGTACAATGTAAATGAAGGCTTATTCGCGCTATTGGAACAAGATCCATTGTATCATTATCCCTGTGTAACCCACAAATACAAAGAGAACGTACACTTTAATAAATAAATAAATATATATCATTACCACAAAGACTAAGTAAAGGATTTTCCGAGAAATTATTTTGACAGTTTTGTAAATCATTTGTATTTCGATCTTACAAGGCTGCTAAAGTTAATATTCGTGAAATATATATATTGTTTTGCTACGGTAAACATGGTGTTGATCTATTTAAATAACTATCATTACAAAACATGTAAGTTTCTTTGCAGATAACATTTCGACTTTGTTTGGTTCTACATACTTATGCGAGCAATTATTTTCACAAAGGAATTATCCTAAGTAAAAATTAAGATCACGTTTGACTGACGAACATTTGTTGGTGAAGCTGAAAGTAGATCTGTTAGAAGTACCCAGAGTTTAATGAAATAATTCAAATGTAAAAGAATGTGATTAAAATAAAACTAGTGTGTATTATTTTATTGTAGTATAAACTGTACAGAAAAGGAATCAGCACTGCTTGTCTAAGAATCAACAACCTATAATCATTGTCTGCTTGTTTTTCCACTTCCGATTCGTTTCATACTATGTGGTGACAGCCGACTTTGCGGATTGCATGTCAAATGGCTTTGGTTTGCCCATACTGATTTAAGGTCATATCGGCGGCTTTGCCTTTGAAACAAGTATTACTTTCTCTATATGCACTATGTACATAGTGTATAGAGAAGGTATTGCACTCCACCAAAAATTTAATACCGAGATTTCACCGGAAATATATGTTTTAGGGCCCCCTTTATCTAAAAAAAAAAGCATTTTCACAAAAAGATCCTTGTGTGTATATGTGTGTGTGTCCGTGTGTCTGTGAATACGATAGCTCAAAAACGAAAAGTCGGTATTTAAGTATTTAAGTTAAGTATCTTACAGGGATGCGACACGAAGATATTGAGAAAAATCCCCCCACCCCAACTACCCTTTACATGGAACTTTTTTCAAAAATTTTGATTTTCTCAAAAATGGCTCTAACGGTTTTGATTAAGATTTCGTATATTAAAGATATTTGCCCGACAAATAAAATGTAATCTTGAATTTTCTGGGAATAGCCTGTGAAGAGTAGTTTATTCTGGATGAATTTTACTTAATTTTGAATAACTGCTAAACCGTAAGAGATGGACAAAAACTTACTACACAAAAAAAGTAGAGCACGTTAAAACACACAATTTATGTTATATAAATTTTTTTCGTGGAGTTCGTCGTTTTTGAGACATTCCTTATTTTTGGTTTCTGCTATGAAAAACGTATAGTTTTCTCATACAGGAACTTTTCAACTCCTATCCATATAAACAAAGGAAGTTTATTGACATAGCAACCAGCTTTTGACTATCACTTTAACCTATGGTAGTCCCTTATTTCGCTTCTACTTACAAGGAAGCAAGTAATAAGACTATTTCTACTAATTTTTTCTGATTAGCATAAAGTAAATAGTAGCATAAGCTTTTTAAGAATAATTTGTTGCAGGGATATAGAGAAAGTCATGTGAATGGTACACATCAAATTTTTTTTCATTGTTCGCTCGTTTCCAATTCTGTTCTTCTCTGGGTTTGTTTATGATAGGTTTTTCTTCGTAAATATTAAATCCACACACAAATACCTCATTCACACACTCTTTCTCTTATACGAGGGCCGTTCAGAAAGTAGCCTCCGGTTGATTGCAAGAAATTCACCAAGTTAAATAAAAATATTTTAATATATACATATTACAACTACATTTTTGCACTATTTTTCTACATAGTTTCCATAACGATTGAGGCACTTATCGTATCTGTTCACAAGCTTTGAAATTCCTTCTGCATAAAAACCACCCGCTTGTGCCTGGAGCCAGCCTGTGACCGCATCTTTGAGCTCTTCGTCGTCATCAAACCGCTGGGACCCGAGCCATTTCTTCATATGCATGAAGAGGTGATAATCGCTTGGCGCCAGATCTGGGCTGTAAGGTGGATGGTTGACAACGTCCCACTTGAAGGACTCAAGAAGAGCTGTTGTTCTGCGTTATAGTGCAAAAAAACGATACCGGAAGTCAGCATACCACGGCGTTTGTTCTGTATAGCCCGTCGTAATTGTTTTAGTGTTTCACAGTACACGTCTTGATTAATGGTCGTCCTACGTTCCATGAATTCAACCAACAACACCCCTTTTGCATCCCAAAACACCGTTGCCATCAATTTTCGGGCAGAAAAATCTTGCCGGGCTTTTATTGGTTTGGTAGGCGAATTTGAATGTGTCCACATCTTTGATTGTTCTTTTGCCTCAGGGTTCACGTACTTAATCCAGGTTTCGTCCCCGGTCACGATTCTGCTTAACAATGGTTCACCTTCGGCCTCATAACGTGACAGAAAGTCTAATGCAGAGGCCATTCTTTGAGTTTTGTGGTGGTCGGTAAGAATTTTGGGCACCCATCGTGCACAGAACTTACGGTAACCCAATCTTGCTGTCACTATCTCGTACAAGAGAGTCTTAGAAATCTGTGGAAAATCAGTAGACAACTCCGACATTGTGAAACGTCGGTTTTCACGAACTTTTGCATCAACTGTCTGAACGAGTTCGTCCGTGACCAATGATGGTCTACCACTCCTCTCTTCATCATGAACGTTTTCTCGTCCACTTTTAAATAAACGTACCCATTCACGGACCACTCCTTCACTTATAACTCTTGGTCCGTACACGGCACAAAGCTCACGATGAATAGCTGCTGCAGAATATCCTTTGGCTGTAAAAAACCTTATAACAGCATGCACTTCACATTTGGCGGGGTTTTCTATTGCAGTACACATTTCAAACGGCCACAAACACTAAACTAGCGCAGGTACGACTTTCACTCGACCACGGCTTGATGCCGACTGACCTGCTGAGTGCGTGAATGCACAGATGGCGTCGCTACTCCCCCCACTACCCGCACTGTGACCGATCGGAGGCTACTTTCTGAACGGCCCTCGTACTTCCGACTCTAGGGAGGATGATGAATAATCCTGTTTAATGAGAAGTTTCCATCCAGTGTCCGAAAATTGAAGCCGAGACCTCTAAGATTTGATAACTAGTATGCTAACCATTAGACCAAACAGAATTCAAGATTTATTTGTTTCATATAAAAGAGTTGCATAAGTCGCGCACATATTCTACTACAGCTAGAGGGAAATGTCTAAAAAAAGAAAAGAAAAGAAAAAAAAAGCTCAGATTAAAAAAAAAAAAAAAAAAAACATACTTTAAAAGACAATTTTTTACTTCATAGAAAAATCCATTTTTAATAGTATAGTTTTGCAAGTTGTGAAGTTATCGGCAACAGCTTTAAATGGCAATATATACTTTTTGTATACCATCTTAAAGATTTTATTATTGTGTTGATACGAGCTATAATTTCATACAACAAATGTTGCTATGGTAACAAAATAAATAGTTGAACTTCCTATGTGTTACTGGTGCAGTTTATTTGATAATTTAACGTACAGTGGTTGACACTTGCATATAAATAAAGACTCTTTTTACTTTCTCTACACGTACTATGTGCATAATGTATAGAGAAGGTATTGTATTGCACCCAAAATTCGATACCGATATTTCACCGGAAATGCATGTTTTGAGTCCTCCTGAATAAAAAAAGCATTTTTAGAAAAATATCCGTGTGTGTCTGTGGACAGCATAGCTCAAAAAGGAAAAGACCGTTTTTATTATTTTATTGTAAATAAAACTAAAATTTTGTTCATTTTTTCTCAACTTTAGGATAAATTCACAAATGCAATCCAATAACAAGCATTCTTAAGAAATGAGTGGCAATGCACATTCCTTTGAGTGGGTATTGATAAACTGGAAAACTTCAGGTATTTTATTTGTCCCCTTGAGGCATAGTTTTGATATGAAGATATGTTATAGTTTACTAATGGCAGTTTTTGTTTCAGCTTGCATTGTGCTTCCTCCTGCTCGGCGCCGCCCTGGCCAAACCCGGCTACCTGAACGCCGGTGTGTATGCTGGACATGGTGCAGGTCACCTGACCGCCTACAACGCAGCCGCTGCCGCCAACGCAGTTGCTGCTGCCAACGCTGCCGCTGCCGCTAACGCCGCCGCTGCTCATGGCGCTTATGGTGCTTATGCTGCCCATGGTGCCTATGGTCCCAGATACGTTGGTCCTCAGGCAGCTCCTCCAGTGCTGGTCAACGGCGTCCCTGCTGACACTCCCGAGGTAGCCCACGCTAAAGCCTCACATTTCGCCGCTTACAACGCCGCCGCTGCAGCTGCTGCTGCCGCCCCCGACCACGGTGCCGTCGCCCTTGCCGCCGGACCCGCCGCTCTCGCCGCCCAGGGCGCTCTTGCTGCTGCAGCTCACGGAGCTTATGCTCCCAGGTACGCGGGACCACTGGCTCCTCCCCCAGTGCTCGTGAACGGCGTCCCTGCCGACACTCCAGAAGTTGCCCATGCTAAGGCTGCCCACTTCGCCGCCTACAACTCTGTTGCTGCCCACTCCGGAGCCGGTGTCTACCACGCTGGTGCCGTTGGTCCTTACGGCTATGCCGCTGCCGCCCCCGTCCTCGTGAACGGCGTCCTCGGTGACACACCCGCTGTGCATGCTGCTAGGGCTGCCCACTTCGCCGCACACGCCGCAGCCAAGGGTCTTCTCCATCACTAGACCATCAGAGCTTTCTTTGTTCATCCACATCGACATCCACCGCATCAAGAGATTACCAATATATCATTAAGTGCAACTTTTATCATGCATTTCAAAAGCTAGAGAGGCAATGGTTGTAAATATATGTTCCTAAGTTATATTTTGTAACACTCAGCAGCAATAAATGTATTGACATTTACAAAATTGTATTGGTTTTATTTGTTTTCTTTCCAAAACACAGCAAACAGTACTGTACAGTACTAACGGACTTGAGCATCGAAGAAGCAAACTGAATTAGTTAGGATCACTTATTTCTCTCCTTTCCGCTACAAATGTAAATCAAAAGATATTAAGACTCATAC
The DNA here is from genome assembly GCA_030762935.1 of Hymenopus coronatus. Taxonomy (NCBI): domain Eukaryota; kingdom Metazoa; phylum Arthropoda; class Insecta; order Mantodea; family Hymenopodidae; genus Hymenopus; species Hymenopus coronatus. The sequence goes on from CM060888.1 coordinate 38,874,026, forward strand.
ATGGCACTGGTCAGATAGACAATGCATGCATATTATACACACTGTAATACATATTTCACGTTTTGCTTAAAGGTTAATGATATTTGACGATTGAAGAAATGAGAAAATATGATATGTTCCATTCACATGACCTGCTCTACCTGTTCTGTAAACAATCGTAAAAAGGCTAATTC